>VMDO01011392.1:0-67025 GCA_007922755.1 Pedetes capensis | reverse complement strand
CTTCTCCTCTTCTTTCTTCCTTCTCATTCTCCCTCTTCTCCTCCTCCTCCTCCTCTTCTTCTCCTCCTCCTCTTCTTCTCCTCCTCTTCTTCTTCCTCTTCCTCTCTCTCTCTCTCTCTTCTCTCCTCTCTCCTCTCTTCTCTCTTTCCTCTCTCTTCCATTTCAAAAAGCCTATAGCTCATGGCAGGAAGATGAGAAAAACATGGAGTTCGTCTCCCACCTAGGTGGAGCCTGCCTCTAACTGCTGCCAGTGGAATGTTACCATGTCTTGTTTTTCCCAGTTGGTGAAACCAACTTTTACAGCCTGTGTCTGAGTATAAACATTAAGGCTCGAGACAGTCCAAGCTGAACGGCAGCCTTACAGGATTCCAAGCTATCGTCTCTCTAAAGTACATGTCCCCTTGATCCCCTGAAAAATAAAAAGCGAGTTTTAAAGGCAGCCAAGGGAGGGTTGAATGACTTGCTCAAAGAAGTTTGGAAAAGATCCTGTCTGTGAAATTCAGAAACCTTGCAAGGATCATGGCTGGTAATTTAAAGAAAATCATCTGAGAGTTGAACATTTGTTTTCTCATGGTTTTCCCAATGAAAGGGAAACTGTTTCAGCAAAAAGGCATTAACTTTCATGGACCAAGAGGAGCTGATGGACGTGGCCCTGGATGGAGACAGGATGAGGCTGGTAGTGGGAGGGATTGTCCTGCCCTTGGAAAGAATGTCTATATGGGGAATGCTGAGGAATCTGGCTCATTTTAGGGGAGAAAAACCCCCACTGCTTCTGAAAAGAAACAAGATTGCTGTGAGCAAGAGAAACAATAAAAGTACAAAGCAAGTTACCACAGGCGGCTCCGGCACTGCTGTGCCAGTAATGGACCTTAAGGAAGATCCCGTGGACGCCATGTCTGCTGAACAAAGCCAGCACGTACAGGACCTCGGGGGTTTCCACAGGGCCCTTGGGATGTTTTTTTCCATCTCAGGATGGACTTTGGGCTGGGACCACAGGAATGTGCCAGTCAACCTCTCAGCCTCCATAGGAAGACGCTCTCTTTTCTAGGGAAGAAGATGCAGGATTACCTCAGGAAGTCAGGGAACCTCAGGAAAGGAAGTGAGTCTCCCACAGCCACTTAGGGAGCAGTGGCAATTCTTTGGGTTGGTTTCTTGAGATCAGTCCTTGGGCAGGAACAAGAAACAGACACAGCATATTTTTCCCCTGTCTGTTACCTGAGAAGAAATATGACAACTTAGAGAAAGTGTGGGGCAGGAAAACAGCCCCTGCGCATCCAGGCTGCCCTCCTCAGAGCATCACCACCTCTCACCTGAAAACTCAGGCGTCACTTTAGATCACGTCTTAGATGACTAGAGAGAGAAATACACAGTTTTCTCTTTAAGTTTAAAAAAGCAAACAGCCAAAATGACCTGGGCTGGTGTTTAGCTCAGTTGGTAGAGCGCTGCTCTGCAGTCTCTGAGGTCCCCAGTTCAATTCCCAGCACCACACAATGGGAGAAGGACATGGCAACCCACTCCCAAGGCAATCCTGAAACAGTCAGCTATTGAAAACCCTGTGAGGGTCGCTATGAGTCAGACTCGACTCAACAGCACCTAACACACACACACAAAATGGCCTGAAAAGGAAAGGAAATGATCAGATATTAAAAATAATAGCCACTAATAGAATACATTTAGGACCACAGCAGCTTCCATGGCTGTGTCATTCTTTGTGGGTCTGTCCTGACTCCCAGGCTGTAAACTGTTTGCCTTGCTCCCCCAGCCTTCTCAGAGCTTAGCAGAAAGGGGCTGGGGTTTAGCTGAGTTGGTAGAGCGTTGCTCTGCGCTCTCTGAGGCCCTGGGTTTGATCCCTGGCACCTCAAAAAACGGACCTGGCTCCATATAAATAGACTAGAGATCGCATGTAATTGTTCTAACAAGATAGAAACAAAGACCACTGCAGGAGGAGTTTCTATCTTGAACGGAAATGGAGCCCAAGGACATATAGAAAAATACTATATAGTAAAAGACAGAGAAGACTTGGATGGGAAACTTAGATGGGAAGGGGGGGGGAAGCATGGAGGAGGGTGGGGGGTAACCTATATGAATAATGCTTATCAGATTGTATATATGAGAATTGTCACAATGAAGAGCATGTCAAAATGGGAAAAATAAATAAATAAAAGAAATTGTCAGAAAATAATCTTGTTGGTAATCAAAGAAATGGAAATTATCAATAAACTGATAATTTAGAAAAAAAAAAAAAAACGGACCTGGTGGCCCACTCCCAAAACAATCAGCCATTGAAAACCCTGTAAAAAGCAGAGAAGCACTGACATAGTGCTGGACAGGGCACAGTGTCAAGGAGTGCTTCATTCTGTTGTACCCAGGGCTGCTATGAATCAGACTCGACTCGACGGCACCTAACAACAAACAAAAGCAGACAGGGAGGCGCTTCATAAATAATGCTCAGCACAAACAAGTGACCAGATCGTAAGTACGTCAGAAATGACCAATTCAAGAGGAGTGTGAGATTGGCTCCCAAATATTGGTCAAGGGCTCTATAGAAGATGAGCCAGGGATATTTTTAATTTAAAGAGTTCATATGACCAGGTGAGTTTTCTGGTTCTAGAAACCTGAGGAGGTCCCAATGTAATACCCTGGGGTCTGCCATGAGGAAAGAGCTAAGCAAGTTTAAACCAAGTTTCTGAAGGGAAAATGTTCTCCAGGAGCAGCTGTGTGTCTCACCCCTCGGCCTCCATGCCTGCAGAGGGGGGATGCAGGGCCTTCCGTCTCGTTTAGTGTTTGACCAAAGGTGATACTGACTTAGTGGACTAAGGTCATGCCCTCCCTCCCCCCACAATCGATAATTTAATGTGACTTATCAGAAAGAGAAAGAATTGTTTACTTTTAAACCCTGGATCCCATAAAGGGAGAAGGGAAAGGCCTAAAAGTCACAGAAGCTCAGGGCCCTCATCCACAGCTGCCCCTGCGCACCCGGCGGAAATAGGGAGTGTGGAAGGCGCCATCCTGCCCGCCAGAGGAGGAGCCCTGGGTGGAGAAAAGACAAGTGCTGCCTGCGGTAAGTGCCGCCTCTCCTGGGCCTTCCGCCTTCCCTGTGTGAAGTAGGCTGCTCTCAAGGTGGCCCCTGACTGAGAGACAAGGGTGAGCCCCGGCTCGGGTGTTTAAAAAGACCACGCAGCCCCTGGGCTACACCAAGTGCTAACATGCCATATTTGAACTTATCTGCCACGATTATTCACTTTCTCCAGAAAGCCTAAGTTCTTCTAAGTTTCTCTAAGTTTCTTCTCACCCCTCTGGAAATTAGGGAGGAATGGAGGGCCCGGCAGTGAGGTGGACTTTTATTTCTGCCCTTGCAGTGGCCGTACACTAGACCACATCCTATTTTACAAGTCTGGCTTCCAAATAACACCAAGGCCATCTAACAGGATTCCACTAGGACTAACAGAAATTTTACTTATTTGGCCAGCAATCGTCCTTTTCCCTGTGTTCAGGACAAGGACCTGGGCAAAATTCACCATGTTTTGTTCTTAGAGTTCTAAAATGCGGGCATTGGAGTTGTTCCTCTTGTGTTCATCTGTCCCACTTGTCCCCTCAACAACACTAGAAATTGCTGACCACCTGAACGGAAATGAAACTGGCCCCTAGGAATCCCCAAGCCTCAGCAACTGTCTTTTTAAAAAGTCCATTGAAGGCCCAACGTGGCTGAGAATGTACCCAGAGTTCCCCTCTTCACCCCTGAGTAGCAATAAACACAGATAGTAGGTGCAGGAATAAGGGAGCTTTCCAGATTTTCTCTCCTTGGCAGCTTTCAATGAGAAAAGAAATGCTGCTTTGCTCCCTGTTGACAAGGACATGTCCATGTGCTTTCAAAAATGACAAGACTCAGGAAGTATGATACTGACTCCCTTTGTCTTCATCTTGACTATAATAACCTAAAAGAATCAAATTGATGCATTTAACACATCTATTTTATGGGACGGGAAATGTGGATTTGGAATAATAAAGCATCTGCCCTTATTTTTTGCTTTTCAAAAAATCTATTTTTCGTTATTAGTGGGTTAGTTTTGCAGCAATGTGGCACCTCACAGTCCCCAAAGCACTCTCTTCTTGGGCTTATGAGATTGGCCTGAGAATGTTCTTAGCCCCCAGGGAAAAAAATATTAAAGCCAAAACAAGCTGTGATCTGCCCTGAGAATAGTGTCATGGTATTCCCAGGACTTGTGAATCTAAGACGTCTTGCTTGGCACTATGGTGCATCCAGAATACTAACAGGGTAATGAATTTGCTGGAAGGTTAGGTTTTGTAAAGGCTTCCTCCTTAATGAACTTTCTTTTCCACTTAGGTAAAGAAACACATGGCCTTGAAAGTAAAGCAGACCAAGTCTTAACTCATTCTTCATGCTCACAGGTTCAATGGGAAAACTACATTCAGAATTGACCATAGCAGCTAGAAATGTCCAGAGATTCAGACCCATTTAGGATAGTGAGAGCACAGCACAGAAATTGAGTTTTAATTGAGAACCATTGGAGAATACCTCCCACTCAGACTTCCTTAGGAAGATCTCAGGAAATAAGATACACAGAGAGATAGAGGGTGAGAGATTCCTATGGATAGATAGAGGCCTGGAGAAGCTAAGATCCTGCAAGGCTTTTCTAAGCTGTAGAAAACTCGGGTGGTACTTGGATAAGACATCCTAACTAATGTCTACCACCTTTGTCTTATTGTTGTTGTTAGGTGCCTTCAAGTCGGTATCCAACTCATATCGACCCCCATAGGGTTTTCAATGGCTGACTATTTCGGGATTGCCTTGGGAATGGATTGCCAGGCCCTTCTCCCATTTTTGCGGTGCTGGGAATTGAACTCGGGACCTCAGAGACTACAGCACAGCTGCTCTACCAACTGAGCTTAATCCCAGCCCCCTTTGTTTTGAGCATGATTTTTTCCCCCACAAGAAATAACAAGTGTTATTATTTCCCAACCAGCGTATGTACTTTCTTTTTGGAAAAGGGATGGGTGGGGGCAGGGGTAGAATTTGAGAAAAGGTCTTGCTATGTAGCCCAGACTGGCCTTGAACTCACAATCCTACTGCCTCAGTTTCCAGAGTACTGGGATTACTGGTGTATGCCCAGCTCCAACCAGCTTATACATTTTCTACTGGTTATTGTCTGAAGCTGTATCCCTGTGGCATCCGATCCCATCAGATCTCAGAAGCTAAGCAGGGTCGGGCCTGGTTAGTACCTGGATGGGAGACCGCCCGGAAACACCAGAAGCTGTAGGCTTGGGAGAAGGACCTGGCAACCCCCTCCCAAAAATCAATCTGCCATTGAAAACCCTATGAAGAGCAGAGAAGCACTGACAATAGTGTTTCCCCTGTTGTACAGAGGGTCGCTATGAGTCGGATACCGACTCGACAGCACCTAACAATAACAGCAAATCGGTTATTAGCTGGTACTATTTAAGTTCAGCTGTTAAATTTGGAAATACTGAGATAGGAGACTTTCTAAACCTGCAGAATGAGAAAAGACTATGTGGATATAAAAAATACCTAAGAGTAGATCCTGGCATTAACCACTTCTCATTTTCTTATTAGTGATACATTATTCAATGACATTTGAGAAGTAATAAAAACATTCTGCTGGCTGCTGCTTGGAGGGTCGTTGCTTGCAGAAGCAAAGAAGGAATAAAAGATGGTTTCTGTTTTAGCAATGTTTAAAAATTTGTTCTTAAAGCATTCCATAAATATGAATTTCTTTCTCAAAGCAATAATACTATGAAATCATTATGCTGCACAAAAAAGTATTTCAGGACTAATTTGCCAGGAAATTGGCCTGAGGTTCCTCTCTCAGCAGCACCGTCTTTCACGCTTGTGACAAACAAGGGTGTTTGAGTAGAGTGAGTCCCAACCTCCAAATTTCAGAAAAGAGTTTTGCAAGGAGGAATTTTTCTTATGAAATCCAGGGGAAGAAAAGGTATCTTAAAAATTTTTAAATTCTCCCCGGTGCAATGGCACATAAATTTAATCCCAGCAACTCAGGAAACTGAGGCAAGAGGGTCCACAAGCCTGAGGCGAGAGGCAGCCTGCAGAACTGAGACCATGTCTCCAAATAAAAATAAATAAAAAGTGGGCGGGGAGTGCAGTCCAGTGGTAGGGCACTTGCAAAGAACGTGTGAAGCCCCCAAGTAAAAAAAATAAGTTTTTTAAATTCTAATAATTTTTCTCGCTACAATAAATGCTACAATAGATTTCAGAAAGTAATCAATGAGGAGGCACAAAAGGAGGGAAAAAATGAAACCATGATTCCTTGCCTGCAGCTGTAGCCTTGTGGCATCCGATCCTGTCAGATCTCAGAAGCTAAGCAGGGTCGGGCCTGGTTAGTACCTGGATGGGAGACCACCTGGGAACACCAGAAGCTGTAGGCTTGGGAGAAGGACCTGGCAACCCCCTCCCCAGAATCAATCTGCATTGAAAACCCTAGGAACAGCTGAGAAGCACCGACAATAGTGTTTCCCCTGTTGTACAGAGGGTTACTATGAGTCGGATACCGACTCGACGGCACCTAACAACAACAACATAATTCCCTGGCCGAAGATAACAGTGGTTACCATTGATATTATGCACTTTTCACAGAAAGCTCATACTGCATATATTGTTTTTTACATTATTTCTTTATTTAGTAACAAATATTGAATTTGTTTCCAAGTCAACAGCCATTTTTCTACAACATCAATTAAATGACTATGGTGTCTCATAAATGTATATTGCCATTGGCCTATAGTTGGATATTTACATTCTTTCTGATTTTTATTTCTATAAACAATGCCACCATGAAAAATCTTACAGGTAAATTTTTCTACAAATACTTGACTTTTCCTTGAGATCCATTTCTGGGCCGTGTGAACAGAGGGGAGGAGTTTGGTAAGATTTGCCCGTAATGCATTAACTTCCTCCTTTCTTCTTCCCTGTTTACTCTTCCTTCCCTTTTCTGTCTTTTGCAGATTTTTCAAAGTTCAAAGCAAACCAGCCCTGATTGAGCATGAAGGGCCCTGGGATACCACAGGGAAGCCCTGAGAACCCTCGTTGACCCCCCACGCAGACCCAGTATGCGCTCTCCAAGCATGTCCCAGAAGGACCCTTCTCAGTGGTGAATGATGCACCGCCCCTTGCTTCTGCCCGAATGAACCCAGGGGTTTCTAGAGCCCCACCCACCGCACTGGTTAACAACATGCTTTGGGTGGCTGGGGGTGAGGATTTCTGTTCTAGGTCCCTTAGGCAAAGACAAAGCTAGGTGAACCTGCTGCCTTGTTAGGAGAAGCCATAGGGCGAGAAGACCACAATTCCTCACATGAGTTTGTTCCCCACTGCTGCACCTGCAGTACTAAGCCTGTGTGGTGGAGCGCTATGGTTGCATTCATTCTGTTTGAGTGCCGGAAGAGAGTCTCGCCTGAAGACAGGCTGTCTAACACGGGGCCACAGGCAGGAGCAGAAGGAAGTCGGTAGTGTAAGAGAAGATAAGCAAATGGTCACAGTGAAAAAGGGAAGGATAAGAGAGGGATGAGTCACCAGCCGCGGTGGCGCATGCCTGTAATCCCAGAGGCTCGCGAGGCAGAGGCAGGAGGATTGCAAGTTCGAGACCAGAGGCAGTTGGTGTAATTTAGCGAGACCCTGTCTCAAAAAGTGAAAAAAAAAAAAAAAAAAAGAAAGGAAAAAAGAAAGGGCTGGGGGCCCAGCTCAGTGGTCCAGCACTTGCAGCGCATGCAAGTGGGAGGCCCTGGGTTCAACCCCCAGTACCACAAAAAAAAAAAACAACCACCAAAGAGAGGGATGAGTCAACACTCCAGGCTCATGGGAGCGGGGTGGCGTCACAGGGTGCTGCAATGCAGAATCTAGCTTGAAGATGCTGATTACATGGTCTGCCTGAGAATGAGGGGCAGTTTTACAGAAAAATGCAGAAGGGTTCATTTTCAGTTGTTAAATACAGGCCAGTTTTATGGCTAAAGCAAGGCTCTGGTCAAATGTTAAAAAATCAGTTATCCTGAGGGGAAGGGAAATAACTGGCCCCCAACCTTCCCCTTTCTCAGCATTTGGGGAAAATAAAGGATTAGGTAAATTGTTTTTATTTCCTCTCATCTTCCACTGTGGGCAGAGGTTCACATAACAGTTGGAAGCCATTTAACCGGAAACCCAAGTAAGTCCAGAAGAGATTTACTTACAGAGCTTGCTTCTTGGTAGAAAATGAGTATTATTAGCTAAAAATTTATTATTTTCCCCTCTCCTCATCTTTCTTTCTTAGGTCCCCTCATCTTCTACCCACTGCTCTAATGAAAAATGACTGTGGTAAATAGGATTTCAATTTTGAGAAAGGTGGGATGTTTCTGTATCCAATAGATGTCAGAGAAAAGAGATCACAGCTAAATGCTATAGTCCCATCGAAAGAAGTTTTAATTTTCTTAGCCTGCAGAATTGATCCCATTTACTGGTATTAGCTCGGGACATAGGGTGAGGTGAGAGTCAGAGAGGATTCACTAATCCAATACGGTTATTCCCATTTATAATGTGGTCTTCTGCTAAGTATTTGTTCTCCAAAATCTATCACCCTCTCCGTCCGCAAGGGATTCTTTCTCTCTGAACCCTTTTAGAAAATTGGTGCCACAGATTTTCCACCCATTTCCATGGGAAGTCTTTGACCTCCGTGGGAGGCCTTTGGGGGTTCTCATTTCTCCTGTTGCTCAAGATGCCTGGCATCCTTGATGCTCTTTCCGCTGCCCAGACCACACCTATGGAGCTGCCGAGGATCCCTGATGATGGGCGGTGACACTGGTGGAATGGGGAGGTCAAGTTAACACCTCCCTGCCTGCAGATTTTCCTTAGCAGAGCTGTGGAGTGTGACAATGGTGTTTGTGGCCAAACTATCAAACGCCATTATCACACTAAATAGCTACTGCTAGGCAATCCTTCCGCTCCCTAAGTGCCTTGGCATCTGTTTGGTCTGTGCCAGAAGGTTCGTCTTTTCCCAGTGCTCTGAACCACGTGTAATGTCTGAATAAAGGCTGGTACTCTTGCGCTCGTAGCTCTATGTCCGTCTGAACCCTGCCTTTCACATGCTGTTGTTAAACAGACGATGATTCTGACAGTTGTTGTTGTTAGGTGCCGTCGAGTCGAGTCCAACTCATAGCAACCCTCATAGGGTTTCAATGGCTGACTGTTTCGGGATTGCCTTGAGAGTGGGTTGCCACATCCTTCTCCCATTTTACGGTGCTGGGGATCGAACTCAGGACCTCAGAGACTGCAGAGCAGCACTCTGCCAACTGAGCTAAACCCCAGCCCAGTCGATTCTGATAGTAGGGAAGGAAAAACCAACTCATACTTCGTTTCCTCCACTGTACTCACACAACAAAGATTACTTCTGACACCAGATGTGTGGGGATTTCTCCAGAGCCGCAAGCAAATGAGTCTGTGTGCCGTGGACACCAGCTGAGTGTCCTCTAACCCGATTCAGTTCTGACACGGTCCACCTGGAGATAGCATCAGATCCTACTGATAGAGGGCTCAGGACCCAAGTTTGCCCCTTCAGAAGCCAGTGGAAAGCCCCAGGATGCTTTCCTTGTGTCTCTGACCAACTGGCTATAAATTGAGGTTCCCGTGGCTGGCTCCTTGGGCTCAATGAATTTGCCTGAGTGGCTTACAGAATTCAAGGAAAGACATTGACTAGCTTATTGTAAAGGATATTATAAAGGATACAGATGAGAGACGCACAAAGTGAGTTGTGGGGGATGGGCGTGGTGCTTCTAGGCCCTTTCCAAGAGCACACCTTCCAGTTGGTCAGCTACCCAGAAGCTCTCAAAACTCTGGCCTTTTGTGGATTTTATGGAGATTCATTGCGTAGGTATGATTCAGTAGGTGTGGACCACCGTGTTGAAATATGATTGGATAAAAAGGGTATATGATCTAATGCTAACCAATTGAGTGGGGAAAATCTAGTGAGGCCATTTGTTCAGATTCTGATTGGCCTTTCTGTGTAGCCTTCCTTCCTAATGGACACCCCCTGGAATGAGGAAGTTCTAATGACTATCACAGAAGGTAGGTTGGAGTTATGAGCCAGGGACCATGGATGGAAACCAAAAAATATATGTATCATAATGTCAATGATGAATTTTCTTATTTTTCCTGAGTCAGTAAAAAGATCAGAGGCCCGCAGAGCACCCAGCACAAGGCTAGGCACCTGGAAATCATTTAACCCAGGTTTGATTTGAAATACATAGGAAAGTGTTAGATGCAGAAAACTAAAACTAAGTTAAATCTAGGTTATGCAAACCATAGCCTCTATGTGCTAAATTAAGGGATGCGGATCCTCCCTTTTTTCCAAAAACAAAAACAAAAAGCACTTTATAATGAACTTGTACATTGTTTAGCTGATCCTTCTGAAATTTTAGAACGTGTTTGACTTCTACTGATTTTACTGAATTTGTATGGTAGATCCTTCTTCTTTATGTTTCAATGAGCTACCATGGGAAAATTATATGTAAGCTACGTGTGTGAGCTGCCATAGCAAATCTGAATATTTTAAAGCTATGAAGTTTCTGGGAAAGTGGCCCAACTGGGTGGTCTGGTTTGGAATACAGTCATTCTCTGAGAGGCATCTATAGTAAAGAGAAGGTTCTGTGTGGGGACTAAAGCTTCCCTCCTAAAACTTGGCTGGTTGAACTGGTGTATGTTTAATCAAATTGACAGGGTTGAATCAACCATCAGAGACAAATACACTCAATAAGTCAACCATTCACTCAGCAACTAAATACGTACAGACGGGCTTTCGTGTGCTCGGCATTGTCCCAGGTCCTAGACACACTTGAAAATTAAATGTGTCTAATATTATTTCCAGACATGGGTGCACACTGGCTCACGTTCTGTTTTGGGATCATGCTTATGGTTCTAATTACATTTAATAAGGAATTCAATGAGCAAAACTTGGCAAATTGATTCCAAGCTCCTTGCTGGAAAGCACCATTGGAGTGCAACCCACATATTAGGATGCACTGCAAAGGCTTCAAGGTCATGAAAAGCTTCCATCCAAAGAAGAACAGGAAGTGCATTTCTGCCCACCTTACATCTCCTTCTGCCTCCCATTTCTTCTGTCCTGGCATGGTGAGCTGTCAGGTCCCCCCTGAAGTAATTAGTATGTGGATGTTCCTTCTTGTATGTGTGTGTATTTTCTGAACAAAGCACTAACTGAACAAGCATTGATAGATGAATTGTAGGAATTACTATAGTAGGAATCACTCCCATGCACACATCCATTAATACAAGACAAAAATGATGGAGCCGTGCATGGTGGTGCACGCCTGTAATTCCAGCGGCTCGGGAGGCAGAGGCAGGAGGATCGCAAGTTCGAGACCAGAGGCAGTCTGCGTAACTTAGCGAGACCCTGTCTCAAGGAGTTAAAAAAAAAAAGGGGGGCTGGGGGTGCAGCTCAGTGGTCCAGCACTTGCAAAGCATGCAGGCGCAAAGCCCTGGGTTCAACCCCCAGTACCACAAAAAATAAATAAATAAATAAATAAATAAATAAATAAATAAAGACAAAAATGATGGATTGTGGGCTTTTCTCACAGATGGCAAACTGAGACTCCAAATGCTTCTGGAATCATCTGGTCGTGCAACCCAACACAATATGGATCTTTTAAAGTTCTGACCCCTACCTGGATTCTTCCTTGCCCTGGTTATTCCACAAAAGCTCATACTTCATGGCTGAGTCCAGATAGAAACAGGGTTAATCATATTACTGTTTGATCGATTCCCTCAGCTCCCATCTGCTTTGTCTATGGGTTCTGAGGGACAACCTATAAATAAGAGAGGGATGAGTCATATAACAATCTCTCCTCCTGAGGGTTCACAATGCAGAGACAGCCAAATGTGCAAAATACTGTAATGGAAAAAATGAAAAGAAAGAGGAAGAACATCTATGAGGAAGTTTGGGAGTCAAGAAAAGGGATGGCCAAAATGTTCAGACATAGAACAGCCATCTCAATGACCTGGCCACCTGAGGCAGCACTGAAGGATCCAGGGCCTTCAGGCTCCAAGTTGTTCTCAGATTTGAGGACTGTGTGAGTTCCCTGGCCCATACATTCCTCCTCACTCCACTCATCCTGAGATTTTGCTCACATGGAGTTAAAGAGGGAGCAAAGAAAAGGGTGTCCTATGTTCTTTTCTAAAAGTGTGGCTTATTGTCAAATTTAATTTAATTTTACCTTGAGATAGGGTCTCGCTAAATTATGCAAACTGCCTCTGGCCTTGAACTTGTGATCCTCCTGCCTCAGCCTCTCAAGTCGCTGGGATTCCAGGCATGCACCATAGAGCCCAGTCTTCGTGTGGTTCATTTAATGGCTTATTATGAGTACTGCCTGGATTAGTTCTGCATTCAATATTGGAGACTTGTTCTTTCTGTAGACCTTCAAAGAACACACACAGAGCAGAACTGCCACATTCCACTTTAAAGACGCTTTTAGAACACTCCTGTGCCCAGATCTCTGAGGACAACATCCTTTCCCAGGCCAGCTTTCATCTCCTCTCTTGCCCCAGGGAAGATATGGCCAGTCATTTCCAATAAAGCATACCTGGGGGCCCTTCCTGACTCCAGGCACAGTTTGCAAGATGAAAGGTCCACTTGGACAGGCAGTTACAGTTGTTGTTGAACTAGGGAGGGAGCTAAAAATGCACACCGCCGCATCGGCTTGTTTTCTTCTCCAGGAAATGGGCCACTTGAGTCTTACTTTGCTCTGTGGATCATGCCAGGGGGCCCTACGAATCCTTCCATCTTAGTACAAGGTGTTCCTTGAACATGACTACTACCATTCTGGGCCTGCCCTCCTTCCACCCAAGTCCAGGGGAGGTTTTGTGAAATCAGATCACAGTTACCATAAGTCAATGTCTCGTGCATATGTTTTCCTGAACTCTTCTTAGAGCTATAAAAATTTCCACTTATATACTTCCCAGATAAAATAATGGGTTACTAGAATTGGACACCAGCTCACTGTTTGTTTTGATGAGGAATCTGAAGCCCAGGTATTCTAGAATTTTCTGGCTGGATCCATGTGGACACACTCTCTCCCTCCCATCATCAGCCACTCGTGGAGCACACCAGGGTTTGTGGTTACTGTGTGCTAGGTATTGTACTGGGCTCTGGGATTGCAAAAAGGAATGAGGCCATATCCTTTCCCCAAGCTGCCCTCATCTAGGAGCTGGCGAAGTGCCTAGGCACACCGATGCCTCACTGTGCTAGGTGCCAGCCCAGAGGCATAGACAGGATGCCAAGAGACTCAAATGATGCCTTTTGTTTCCTTCCAGATGAAAATACTCCAGGTCTTTGATGTTATGATCTTTTTCGTTATTGCTGGGAAAACATTCCTCCTTGTTCACTTCGGTGGTTCAGTTGCCCACGGGTCACAGAGGCAGGGCGTTTCTTTGTTTGAGATGGCAACGCTGCATATGAAGATCTTCCTGCTTTTACTTTGTCACTCGGCAGCCTAATGAGCAGCCCAGGATCTGCTGAGGGAGTGGAGGATGGGTCTGCGGGTGAAGAATTTTAATTTCCCAGGGGAGCTGGGTAGGCTGTGAGCCGGCTGTGCTTCACAAATGCAAGCAGGTTGGTAATGTACTACAACGCCAGGCCATTAGGCTGGTACTTCCATTGCTTCCTCTTCCTTGCTCACAAAAACTGTATTCTGCACCAGGCGCGGGCTGGTGCATGCCTGTAATCCCAGCAGCTTGGGAGTCGGAGGCAGGAGGATCGCAAGTTCGAGACCAGAGGCAGTCTGCATAACTTAGCAAGACCCTGTCCCAAAAAGTAAAAAAAAAAAAAAAATGGGCTGGGGGCGCAGCTCAATGGTCCAGCACTTGCAAAGCATGCAGGTGCCAGGCCCTGGATTCAACCCCCAGTACCGCAAATAAAATAAAATAAAACTGTATTCCAAGGTCCTCAGATGAACATTTCACTGCCCCTCAGCTGCCCTTCCCTTGGGACAGGCTCCAGGAAGCTGTCGGGAGCAAATCCATGGCCGGTGCCCTCAGCAGAGGGATGGGGGTGGGGTCTACTGTCTTCTTTTTGATATCCAAGTCTTTTGCAAGCTTTCTGGAAAAAAAAAAAAAAGGAAAGGGTCCATAGCATGTGGAAGCTCACAAAATGTGGCTGACCACTGGAGATCCCAAAGGGCCTAGGCAAAGGATGGCTTCATTTAGAAAGCAGGATCACCACATCTACTCTGAAAAAAAGATTGAAAATGGGCAAATGTATTGTGTACTTTGTTGTTGTTGTTGTTGTTAGGTGCCGTAGAGTCTGTATCTGACTCATAGTGACTCTATATACAACAGGGGAAACACTATTGTCAGTGCTTCTCTGCTGTTCATAGGGTTTTCAATGGCGGATTGTTTTTTGGGAGTGGGTTGCCGGGTCCGTCTCCCAAACCTGCAGCACTTGGTGTTCCCAGGCAGTCTCTCATCCAAGTATTAACCAGGCCCGACCCTGCTTAACTTCCAAGATCTGATGGGATCGGATGCCACAGCGCTATGGCTGCAGGCTATTATGTACTTACGATATTTAAACCTGGAGCGCAGGATGCAAAGCTGAACAGGCTGACTTGACATGGACTCACGCATTCATTTATTCAACCACGTGCTCCTCCGAGGTGCCAGGCGGTATGCGAATCACTGATCACCCACAATTCAAAGATAAGATGATGTCCCAGAGTCTGAGTGCTGCCAGGTTCCTGAGGACACAGAGAGGCAAGGAGCGATGGTTGGGAGCTGTAGGATATCTGAAGGAGATGCGCAGCATCATGGGGCTCAAGGAAGGAAGTAGCATCCATGGTGGGTTAGAAAGGCCTTCGTGAGAATAAGAGACAAGCACTCCAGCACTTCTGGGGCTGTGGGAGCAGGCCAGTGATAGAGAACTTCATGACCTTGGTGAGTAAAGCATAGACATTCTTACCTCGACGGAGGTCAAGTTACCTCCAAGTTTCCAAAGCATCTCCTAGCATTCCCTCCAGAGAACGATTGCACTGTGAACCTGGAATTTACGAGGCGGGGATTTTCCTCCTTCAAAATGTAGCCAACCACCTACTGAAAAAGATCTCCTTTAATTAAAAGAAGCACATCACATTATTTGGCAAACGGACAGATATGTGTGGGTGGTTGGGGATGATAGGGCATACGAAGAATTTTAATTTGTCAAAGGAGCCAGGTGAAATGACTTCAAAGTCTCATTCAGCTGGGGTTTTTCTTGTTTTCTTTGGACCAGGAGAAGCCAGGGCTCTGGTCTCCGGCTTGCGCAGAGGGACCATTCATCCTCCCCATGGACCCTTGACCTTGGGATGCTGCCTGCTAGCCGTAGGCTGGGCGTTGAAAGGAGTTCAGGTTTGCTACAGAGTCTTCCAAAGTGACTGCATTAGGGCTTCCCTCGGCAGCCGAAGCCGGCTTTCCTTTTGATAAAGTACATTTTCAAAGGCTTAGAGGAGAGAGAGGAAAAAGAGTGAAAGAGATTGTTCTTTTGAGTGTCTGTTGACCCCGTAAGTACCCCGGACAGGAGCTAATCTTGTTCTGCCTAGACAGCAAGGCTCTCCCTTTTCATTTTTCTGGTCCCTTTAGCCCAGGCAAGAGCTAACTCAAGTCCTTCCCAGGTCTCAGGACTCCCTGCAGCACATCTCGCCCTGCTTTTCAATTTGGCTTCACACTGCACCTAGATACAAAGGCGACAGAGATGATCTCTTACTTACTATATTTCTGCCTGTAGCCATAGCACTGTAGCATCCGATCCAGTCAGATCTCAGAAGCTAAGCAGGGGCGGGCCTGGTTAGTACTTGGATGGGAGGCCTCCTGGGAACACCAGATGCTGTAGGCTTAGGAGAAGGATCCGGCTACCCACTCCCCAAAATCATTCAGCCATTGAAAACCCTATGAATAGCAGAGAAGCACTAGCAATACTGTTGTACATAGGGTCACTATGAGTTAGACACTGACTTGATGGCACCCAACAACAACAACAACTATATTTCCTCTCACTGACCACTGACAACTGTGCCTGGGATTTTTCTAGTCTCCTCTATGTCTCTGCAGAAGTTCAGGGTATCTCAGACTGGGTCCCTTACCTGGCAACGAGAGTGAATGATATGCTGGGGTTTATGAGGCACAGAAAGGGCAGCTAGATAAGTCTCAGAAGAAGTAGCTCGCAGTCACCACCTAAAGATGTAGATGGTATGACAGGAAATTTTGTTTGCAAGAAGCAGGTTTTTTCTTTGATTATCTCAAGCAATTTATTCTTAGCGCAGTATTTCTTAAGCATCTACTGCATGTAAGGCACTGAGCTTGGACCAGTTTTTGTAAGAGGCCAAGTGGTAGGACAGGAACCACATAGACACTCTGGAATAGTCATGGGGGACAATAGTCTTGGGGACAAAAAGAAGACAGGATTCAGGAGAGACTCAGAGACTGTAATACCTGGTCACCTCCGAGGGTGTAGACATAAATTAGTCCTCTACCACCATAGGGAATCACTTGCTCCCTTGTTCTGCTCCTCCCTCCTCTGCTGCCATAACTGCCTCCATCCTTACCAACAATGTCTACTCACCTATACTATTGCATGTTCTGGGCGCCATGGCCCTGCTACCTCATGGCTTCCACATGCCTTCTTTTGCTATCTTTTCAGTTTCTTCATGGATTACCATGTGCACTTCTTTCTCTCCCCACTCCTGTCTCTCTCCACTTTGGATTCCTGGACTAAGATGGTGCCAGGTAAGCTATGTATCCCCTTTGGGGCAGGATGTTCACTGCAGGCCATGACACAGCCTGCTGGGCAGCCTCGGGAACAGGAAAAGACAGAGAAAGCATGTAGGAGAGAGTCTCACGAAGGAAGTAGTGTGTCAGCTTTACTCTGAGCAAGGGCAGCCTAGTCTCCAGGTGAAAAGGTAAGAGAAGAATTCCCAGGCAGCATGGTTAATCTTGACCATCCCCTTAATGGAATTGAGAGATGCCTAAGGGGATTAGTGGGCTGGGATTTAGCTTAATTGGTTGAGTGCTGCTCTGCAGTCTCTGAGGTCTGCAGTTCGATTCCCAGCACCGAACAATGGGAGAAGGATATGGCAACCCACTGCCAAGGCAATCCCGAAACAGTCAGCCATTGAAAACCCTACGAGGGTCGCTATGAGTCGGACCCGACTGGATGACACCTAACAACAACAAGGGGATTAGTGGCACATACCTGTGGGCGTGTCTGTGAATGTATTTCCAGAGACAGATCATGAGGGCTCTGACCGAATGAATGGGCTAACCCTTTAATGGATTCATAATATGATGCCATAATTGGGAGTTGCTGGAATGTTATAGGCAGGGCCTAGCTGGAAAAAGTGGGTCATTGAGGGTGTGTCTTGAGGGCTGTATCTTGTCCTGGCCTCTTCCTCTAGTCCCATTCTTTGCTTCCTCGGGGCCATGACGTGAACAGCCAGCTCTCTGCTCCCACATGCTCCCACCACCATGATGTTCCATCCTAGTCTATGGGGTCAAGCGGCTCTGGACTGAATCCTCTGAACCAGTGAGCAAAATAAATCCTTCCTCCATTAGGTTGTTCCTGTCAGGTATTTGGTCACAGCAAAGTCTAATACACAGGCAAAGGGAAAGGCATGGGTGAAGTCTCTGAGTGGAATGGAATTCGAATCCGAATCGGCCAAACAGCTGCACAAATCTGGTGTGGCAGAACCATGCAAGCAAGGAGGAGGCAGAGAGGATGCAGGGGCTGCCACATACTCCTGGCATCAGGGTTGAGGAGGAGAGCACGCAGGCAGAGTGACCACTGCTGTCCAGTGGTCATGTATCTTGATGAGATTATCTGGATCAGAGGTTGGAAACCTACAGCCTGCAAGTCAAATCCAGACTCCCACCAGCCTTTGTATCAACCAAGTAGGGCCAGGGTTGGGATTTAGCTCAGTTGGTAGGGCACCGCCCTGCAGTCTCTGAGGTCCTGAGTTCAATTCCCAGCACTTCAAAGATGGGAGAAGGATGTGGCAATCCACTCCCAAGGCAATCCCAAAAACAATTAGCCATTGAAAACCCTATGAGGGTTGCTATGAGTCTGACACAACTTGATGGCACCTAATAACAACAAAGTATGACCATTGCATTTTTTTTAAAGTTGGGGGATAAAAATCATATTATATGAAATTTGTACAAAACTCAATTACATGTGAAATTTATACAAAATCTTCATTTATGTGGACACTTATAGGAAAATTCAAGAATATTTTATGGTACATGACATTTATATAAAATCCCATCAGATGAGATTTAAATGAGAAAAGGCTCAGGTGCAGTTGTCCATGCTCAGTGACAGGGACTAGAAATAACTAGCTGACACATCTAAGTAAGTGGAAGATAACTTCAGATTTCTTTGTACCCAGTTGCAATTGGGATATAAATAAATAAAGTTTGCTTGGAAGTTACCAACTGTCCCTCTCTATCCAGACTATTTCAGTTCAGCTCAGAAAGTTTTGGGTCCTGGAAAACCTCTTCATCCCAGGCAGACAGATGGTTGGCCCCTTGGAAGGTTGGGTGGTTACAACAAAGACCACATGGCCCACAAAGCCTCAAAATATTTACTCTCTGGCCCTTGATACAGAAAGTTAGCTGACCCCTGGTGGAAGCCAAGGAAAAGCTGATGATTTATTTGATAAGGCAAAGTAATATAACTGATTATAACAGTCATGAGAGTGTACATGGGGCCTATCGATCTTCCCATTGGAAGCAGATTTATATTTAAAACTTAAATGGCATCTAGTTATTCCTGCTCAAAATCCTTCAACTGCTTCCCATCCCACTGGGAATAAAATCCAAGGCCTCATCCCCTTCTCTTTCCCTTACTTGCTCCACATCACACTTACTTCCTTCTTGTTCCACAAATGTGCCCACTGTATGCCTGCCTCAGGACCTTAGCACTTGCCATTCCCCTTTTCTGGAACATTTGCCCCAGATGTGCTCATGCCATGCTTCTTCGTTCATGTTTCTATTCAAAGTTGCCTTTTGGAAAAGCCATGCCCGTCATCACAGCATCCTTTGCCTCATGACATCATTTATTGGTTTGTCTATTTTCTGTGCCCGTATTAGGTCAGGCACATGAGGACAGGGACCTGGCCAGATCCCCAGCTCACAGAACAATGCGAGTCACATGGTGGGTTGGTGGTATTTATGCGATAAAGGCATGGCTAATTAAAGTCAAGAATTTTATTCATCTCCAAGGCTGTCTTCCGACCCATTGATCCTGTTACTGCTGATCAGTGCTGCATTTTAGCAATATCCATTTTCTTACAGTTATGGAATTGGCTGCCTCTGTCGCCCACTGGCCTGGTATCCTACCAAACACTTTGTCTTTAATCCTTGGAACATCTGCCCTGGGTATCTTATGCCAGCTGCCAGCCCGAGATGCTGCCTTTTGGCTTGTTTTAGGGATGGATGCATTCATCCTGAGTCTGGAGGGGGAATTGGGACGATTCTTTGGCTGACACTAAAAATGATATTTCACGTGTAGACGAGCTTTTCTGGGGTGAGGGGCCAAAGCTGTTATTCAGTCCGCAAGAGGGTCCTCGTCCGTCAGAAGGCTGCAGAGCTCAGATCTGAAGCTGTGGCTGCCTAGCAGCCCAAAGGCCCATCCCCCGCTTATCCAGGAGCAGGGGGGGAGGGGCGGAGCTCGGAGCTCCTCACTCACTGCTGCCTCAAACCCTCTGCTTCTATGCCAGGCACCTCCTGTCTACCGTATTCTGAAACCTTGGGTTCAAGGTGGGGAACATGAGGATGGACGTGACCTAGGCATGTGGCCAGAGAGAACTTCAAGGAGGGGCAACAGGCCATGGCGGCCATGCCAGCCAAGCAGCTGTTCCCTTCTAGGCGGTGCAAAGTGCAGGGCTGAGCCTCCCACAAGGCACAGTGACAAGTGCCTCTCCTGGGAGGAGAATGGCCTGGTTTATATAATCTGCCAGGCTTCGTGCTGCGGGTCTGTTCCCTGCAAGGTCCCCAGCGCAGGATAGTGGGGGCCGGGCTGCCCAGCAATGGGAGCAGAGACTTGGGGCTCCTGATGGGCCCTTTGACTCCTGGGGAGGGTCAGAGCCCCGTGCATTTCTAAGAGCAGCTGGCAGGGAGGAGGCTTAGCCTTGAATGCATCTTCCACTCCAGGCGGGACTCCTCATTCTAAGCAGCCGCCTGCAAACTCAGCTGCCCTCTGGTTCTTGGCCGGGAGAAAGACACCACGCTGCCCAGTTCTTGCCTTGCCCCGAGAGCACGCAGGCTCAGGGTAGCCACTAATGACTGTTATTTTATTATTATTATTATAAGACTCCTCAGACATTTTCACCCTGGAGAAACCTCAGGCTCAGCCTAGGGACTATGGATAAGTATAGACTTACCCGGATACTGATGCCTGCAGCCATAGCACTGTGGCTTCAGATTCCGTCAGATCTCGGGAGCTAAGCAGGGTCGGGCCAGGTTAGTAGTTGGATGGGAGACCGCCTGGGAACACCAGGTGCTGTAGGTTTGGGAGAAGGACCCAGCAACCCACTCCCAAAAATCAATCCGCCATTGAAAACCCTATGAGTATCAGAGAAGCACTGACAATAGTGTTTCGTCTATTGTACATAGGGTCACTATGAGTTGGACACTGACTCAGTGGCACCTAATGAGGACTAACCTAACCCTGATACTAACCCAGCCCTGCCAGGCAAAGGGCTGAGGGTCCTCTCCACACTCAGTGGGACATCTGGGAGGGGAGGGGACCGCTAGCCAAAGTTTCTCCCCCTTGGCACCGCCTGCCTTCTGGGCTGAGGGTTCCCTGAGGTGGGGACCATCCTGTGCATTGCAGAGGATGAGCAGCACCCTGGGCTCCACCCACTAGGTGCTAGTAGCATCTTCCTAGTTGTGACAACCCCAGATGTCTCCAGATGTTGGCACGTGTCCTCTCGGGGTCTAAATCACTCCGGTGGAGAACCCCTGCCCTACGGAGCTACTGCTTGACTGGGAACTTCAAGAGGAAAGGGAGCAATGAGAAGGAGGCTCAGCGGTGGGCAGGACGGCTCTTGCTGAGCCGGATGACACCCAGTGTCCCACACAGCAAAGTACACACAGAGGTTTAGGAAGAGAGAGGTGAGAGCAGGCGGCATTAGGTCCCTTCAAGTTGGGGAGTGGGAGGAGGGACATGAACTCAGCTTGTAGCAGGAAGGGTCTCGAGGGAAGGTAAACCACGCGCAGGTTTAAGCTTGGAAAATGTCCACACAGCTCTTGCTCCAAGAGAATAACAGATCATTTATTATGGGCCAAATGTGAGTGACCATGGCCCAGGAACATGGAGTCAGGTGGCCCTGAATGACAAGTTCCCCTGTGGAAGAGGTTCTGTTGTGGTTGGGTGCTGCTGACTTGGATCCGACACATAGCAACCCTATGTACAGCAGAATGAAACACTACCCAACACTGTGCCATGCACACGATCTTTTTATTCTGGAAGCCATTGTTGCAGCCACTGTGTTTCTTCTGATTTTGGGTTGTGCCACATCAGCAAAAGGAGGTCCCAGGAGCTTTACTCCATTCCCTTCATTAAAGTTGACTCCACTTTGACATCTACAGCCAAACCACGCTGGCATTCCATCTCACTGGATCTTGGAAGCTAAGCAGGCTCGGGCCTGGTTGGTACCTGGATGGGAGATCACTTAGGAATACTGGGTCCTGTAGGCTAGGGAGAAGGACCTGGCAGCCTGCTCCCAAGACAATCAGCCATTGAAAACCCTACAAATAGCAGAGAAGCACTGACATACTGCTGGGCATAGCACAGTGTTGGGGAGCGTTTTGCTCTGTTGTACATAGGGTTACTATGAGTCAGACCCAAATGAATGGCACCTAACAACAACAAATACTACTTTGAGGAGGTGACTCTTCCCCAATTGTTTCTTGAATGGCTTCCAGCCTGAGGTACTCATTTGCTGGCACCATATTTGACAATGCTTCTCTGTTATTCATTATTTTGGAAGTAGGCTGCCAGGTCCTGTCTTAGTCTGGAAGCTCAGCTGAATCCTGCCCATTCTAAGTGGTCCTGCTGGTGTCTGAAATACTGGTGGCACAGCTTTCAGCATCACAGCAACACACAAGCCCCCACAGCATGACAAGCTGACAAACACTTAAGGGGGGGAGAAGTTACATGGACTCTTATGGTCATAGAACAAAAGAAAGCCATAAATCAATACATTTATCAAAGACATTGGTCAGGAGCAAGAAAATCTCTTCTTTTGGTGTCAGCTGCTATCTTATAACATACTTAGCTTTAGAGTTAGTGGAAGCTGGTGGTCTGCTAAGTAATACATTCCAAAAGTCTTACAAGGCTGATAAGTCAGATACAGAGGTTGGTAATAAATGGCTACCAAGAGGACTAAAGATAGCCCAGGATCATTTTGGCTCTCATTCTGCAACATTGCATCTCTTTATGATCACAAAGTTCTAGTCAGTCCGTCTGCAGAATCTTCAACAGAGATGTGGCTTCTTCCGAGAGCTTAGTTCACAAAGGGACATCTTCAAATTCCAAGGGAACCTAGCAAGGAAGGGAAACACCGGACCTCCTGCCCCTTCTGGGTTCAGTAGGAACTGCCAGGCAGGCTCCCAAGCTGCCTGAAGCCGCCCTCTCTCCTTTCTGCAGGAAAGTTCTTGCTGGGTGCCCACCCTGTGCTGGGGCCCAGGGGCACAGAGAGAAGGCCTATTCCTATCTGTAGGGACAAGAGAGGCAACTGGGTAATTGCACCCAAGTGCAAGGAGATGGGCAGGCCAGGGGCTCTGAGGGTGTAGACTTGGAGACTCAAAGGAAGACTTCGTGGAAGATGAGACATCGAAATGGAGACCTGGCAGGCGAGGGGAGGCTATTCAGGAAGGGTCCTGGCATGAGTGTGTAGGCAGCCACTGCCTGGAATGCACTCAGAAGGGATCAAGCTTCGTGTCCTGCTTCCATCAGTGGAGAAACTGTAAAGCAAACCAAAGAGCCCCTGGGGTCCTAGAGGGCAAGGTCAGCAGGGCAAGGACATAGAGTAAGAGGTTGGGGACAGAAGAAAACACTTCATGGGCAGCAGCTGCAGACCACACTAGCAACACCAGCAGCACCACAACCACCTGGGAGCTTGTTAGCAATGCAAATCATCTGGCACCAGACTCAGGAAACCAGAAACTTTGGGGCTGGGGCCAGCAATATGGTTTCCACAGCCCCCAAGGGGATTCAGATGCACACACAGGTTTGCGACCCTATGGCTGCAACCCTGGCCCACTCTGGATCTCATTAGTAGTGGTAGTAGTTAGATGCTGTCGAGTCGGTATCCGACTCACAGTGACCCTTTGTACAACAGGCGAAACACTTTATCAGTGCTTCTCTGCTAGTCATAGGGTTTTCAATGGCGGATTGATTTTGGGGAGTGGGTTGCCAGGTCCGTCTCCCAAGCCTACAGTATCTGGCATTCCCAGGAGGTCTCCCATCCAACTACTAACCAGGCCTGACCCTGCTTAGCTTCCGAGATCTGATGGGATCGGATGCCACCGGGCTACAGCTGCAGGCCTGGATCTCATTAGTGTTTAATAAAAGTGACTGCCCCTATGTGCTCTCAGCTTGTCATGCTGTGGGGGCTTGCGTGTTGCTGTGATGCTGAAAGCTATGCCACCAGTGTTTCAGATACCAGCAGGGCCACCCATGGTGGACAGATTTCAGCTGAGCTTCCAGACTAAGACAGACTAGGGAGAAGAACCTGGCAGCTCATTCCCCAAACAATGAGCCATTAAAAACCCTATGAATAACAGAGAGGCACTTTCAAATATAGTGCTAGAAAATAAGCCCCACCCCAGGCTGGAAGGCATTTAAGAAACAACTGGGGAAGAGTTACCTCCTCAAAGTAAAATCAACCTTCCTGACAGGAATGCAGTAAAGCCCCTGGGACCTCCTTTTGCTGATGTAGTGTGACTCAAAACGAGAAGAAACACAGTGGCTCCAACATGGGGCTCAAACATAAAAAGATCATGTGCATGGCACAGTACTGGAATGTGTTTCATTCTGTTGAACATAGGGTCGCTATGAGTTGAACATAGGGTCACTATGAAGCCAGGACCTCAAAGATTGCAGGGTGGCACTCTACCAACTGAGCTAAATGCCAGCCCATCGAAGAGCTTGTTGTTGTTAGGTGCCGTCGAGTCGGTGTCTGACTCATAGCGACCCTACTTACAACAGGCAAAATACTATTGTCAGTGCTTCTCTGCTGTTCAGGGTTTTCAATGGCAGATTGATATTTTTTTGGGGGGTGGGGAAGTGGGTTGCCGAGTCCATCTCCCAATTGAACAGCCTAGGGAGCTTTATTTATAAATAGGATCAACTTACATAAAAGTGTGTATCAAGTAACAAGTGACTTAGATAAGATAGATAAGATGGTGCTTTATTTTATTCTCCTATAATAAAAAACCTGGACATAGAAAGCCTAGGACTAGTCAGCAGCTCCACAATGTCATCAGCAGTTGGGGCCTCTCCAGATGGCCCCTCTATCCAGGATGTTATCATTTCACAAAGGCCTGACCTCCCAACATTATCACCTAGTTGTCGCTGTTGTTGTTAGATGCTGCTGAGTTGGTCCTGACTCACAGCAGCGCTATGTACAACAGAACAAAACACTTTCCAACACTGTGCCATGCCCAGCACTGTGTCAGTGCTTCTCTGCTATTTGTAGGGATTTTTTTTTTTTTCTTTTTTTTTTTTTGCTGTGCTGGGGTTGAACCCAAGGCCTCACCCTTGCATGCTTTGCAAGTGCTGTACCACTGAGCTGCACTCCCAGCCCATTCTTTTTTTAAACTTTTTGAGACAGGCTCTTGCAAATTACGCAGACTGCCTCTGGTCTTGAACTTGTGATTCTCCTGCCTCTGCCTCCCAAGTCACTTGGATTACAGGCGTGCACCACCACACCCGGCATTCATAGGGTTTTAACTTGCGGGTTTTTTCAGGATTGTTCTCAGGCGTGGGCTGCCAGGGTCTTCTGCCATATTATCACCTTAGGTGTTAGGATCTCAGCATATGAACTTGGGAACACGAACATTCCATCCACAGCACTGGGCCACTCTCACTCCCCATGACTTGCTTCTGAGCCGGTCTAAATGCACGATCTCACTCTTTTCCCAGTGCCCTCTTCTGCTTGCTGGCCCAGAGATGCCTCACATAGTGAAGTGCCCTGTTCTCTGCTCCTTCCCCTGACCCCACTGGTGCAGGCTCTGCACTCTCCAGTGCCCAGCCATTCAGCCGAGGACCATGGCTGCTAAGCCTCCAGTGCCTCATGAAGCTCATAAGCAAAACCATCCCTGACCAATAAGCAAAGACCCTGCCTTAGGCACACCTCTACCCTGCTTCTCTTCTCTCCTGGCCCCTCTGTCACCAGGCACATTTGCTTGTTGTTTCTCAAGGATGTTTTTCTTATGCTTGCTTCTCAACCCCGGCTTTGAGATTCTCGCCATGTGGGCTCCCTTTTTTCTCTTTGCTGGTCCATCATCTCCTTTGATGCTCTGCTCAAAATTCATCTCTTTCAGAAAGACAGAAGATGAAAGAGGAGCGGGAAGATGGAAGGGCTACAGATCAAAGCTGTGCTTATCTAAAAACAGCATGAGAATGGTACACGTGGGCTGTCAGCAATTCCTAGACCATTGTCAGGTAGTGAGGGCTCCTTGATGCTTCAAGTGACTTTTTGAGAGAGAAACAGGCAAACAATGAAGACCACAATTGCCTAGAGCCTGCGGGGCTGGAATGGTTAGAGGAGCTACATAGCATAGGGCCAATGAACTAGTATAGAATGACTTTAGAAACTGAACCTTGGAAAAATGTATGAAATAGAATATGTATTTTATATATGAAATCCTAAGACATGATTCCTTCTTTTCTTAAATGCCAATGATATTGAAAATATAGTTAATTTGCAGTTGTAAGTCATTTTCAAGTCATGTTTTATTATACTATCTTCACCAGTGAATAGTAACATTATCTATGAAACATTTCTCTATTATGAGTGAGATGTAGGTGTTTATAAACATAGGTCTTCTCCAAGTTAAAAAAAATGAAAGCCTAGTAGTAATAATAATGATTTATATTTATGGAATGCCACCCTTGACATTATTTTCATACATAAATTAAATTTCACATCTCTTCAAGATAAGTATCATTATATCCATTTGGCCAGGTAGGGCCATTGGGATTCAGAGAGTTTAAGCTACTCTCTAACCTCACACAGTTGGTGAGGATTAGAATGGAAGCTTGAGCTCATCTGGTTTGATTTGGACCTGAGGTGATTTCCTGCCCAGCCTGCCTTCTGGCTTTAGGTAGGTTTTCAGTCTAATATCCCAAGGGCTCAGGGGAAACTAAAACCCTTCATCACATCAAAGTGATCGAAGAAAAGATGCTGTATCTCTCTGTCAGAAAACACCAGCCTGGATGGCTCAGAGATTAGTCTCCAGCAAGCAAATGTACATGGAAGGGGCTTCCAAGTGCCAGGCATCTTTTAGGCATTAGGATGCAACAGTGATAAACCAGGAAAATAAATCCTGCCATTGGGCAGCTCTCATTCTAGTACTGAGGTGATAGACAATGTAAAGAAGAGTGAAATGTACATTAGGTCATACAGGACAAAGGCTCGAGACATAACAGAGGAGAATAGAGAAGCCAGGAGAGGGAGCTTGAGATCTTAAACAGGATGGTCAAGAAAGGACTTCCTGAGGTGACTTGTGAGTGGAGGCCTGAGGAAATGGTGGCTCTCTGGAGAGCAACATTACAGACAAAGGGAATGGAAGGTGCAAAGTTCCTGAGGCAGGAGTGTTCAAAGAACAGAGAGAAGACCAGTATTGCTGGAGCTGAGTGAAGAGGCAGTGAATGAGGTGAGAGAGGTATTTGAGATATAGTGGAGGGTCTCATGGGCCTTTGGGATGAATTCGGCCTTTACTCTGAGGCAGATGGAATGCTGTCAGGGGGTGCTAAAAAGTTAAGTCGCATCTTGTAACTTTGGTTTCAACAGGATCAACTGGAAGATAATGGTACAATTTTCTTGGCAATTAGAGAGGTCTGATGGACAGTTTTTTTTTCTACTTGTGTTATGGTTTGAATCTAAAGTGTCCCCTAAAGTCCATATGTTTAACCATTGGTCCCCAGCTGGTGGCACCATTTGTGGAGGCTATAGAATGTTGGGAGGGGAATCCT
Organism: Pedetes capensis; assembly: GCA_007922755.1. Lineage (NCBI taxonomy): Eukaryota > Metazoa > Chordata > Mammalia > Rodentia > Pedetidae > Pedetes > Pedetes capensis. Next base: position 39,771 of record VMDO01011392.1, on the reverse strand, counting down.
AGCTTTGGAGAAGCAGGTCATTGAGGACAGAACTTTGGAGGATTTACCCATACCCCCAGTTCTGGTACCTCTCTCTGCTCCTGAGTTGCCATGATATGAGGTCCACTCCCTCAGGCTCAGCCACCTACTCTACTGCCATGTTTGTCCTCTAATCATGAGCTCCAATAAACCATGCCTCCCATGAGTTTGTTTCTGTCATGTTCTATATCACAGTGATGCACAAGCTAAGTGCCACAGAAAATTGGTGCCAGAAAGTGAAGTCATTGTTGTGTTGAGCAAATAATCTGAGAAGCTGGACTGTATGAAGAAGAACGTGGCATCGGAATTGAAGGAAGACTCATTAACAACCTGTGTTATGCAGATGACACAAGTTTGCTTGCTGAAACCTAAGAAAATTTGAAGCATTTACTGATGAAGATCAAAGAACGCAGCCTTCAGAATCAATCGTGCCTCAACATCAACAAAACAAAAATCCTTACAACTGGGTCAGTATGCAACTTCACAGTAAATGGAGAAAAGATTGAGGTTGCCCAAGATTTTGCTTTACTTGGTTCTACAATCAATACCTATGGAAGCAGCAGTCAAGAAATCAATGCATTGCATGAGAAAAAGCTGTTGCAAAAGATCTCTTTAAAATGATGAAAAATAAAGATGTCAGACCGAAGGCAAAGGTGTGCCTGACTCATGCAATGGTATTATCATTTGCATCATATGGTTGTGAAAGATGAACACTGAATAAAGGAGACAGGAGAAGAATGCTTTTGAATTATGGTGGTGAGATGAATATGGAATATACCATGGATGGCCAAAATAACCAACAGATCTGTCCTAGAAGAAGTATAACCAGAGTGCTCCTAGGATGGGTACACTGCATCTGACATATTTTGGACATGTAGTGAGGAAAGATCAATACCTAGAGAATGACATCATGTTTGGGAGAGTGGCAGGTCAATGAAAAAAGGGAAAATTCTCAACCAGATGGACTGACAGTGTCTGCAACAATGAGTTTAAACATAAAAAAGATTGTGTGCCTGGCACAGATTCAGGAAGTGTTTTGTTGTTGAACATAGGGTCGCTTTGAGTTGGACCCAGCTTGATGGCACTAACAATAACAATGCCATTGGAACTTGTTTGTGGGAAGCATTTGGAAGAGTTTGGGGATGTGGGTGAGAGAAGCCCTTTAATGCTGTAAGCAGAGCTTGCAGGGCAGTTCTGACAAGAGTTCTGAAGACCAGAGTACCAATGGAGATGTGAAGAGTAAAAATAGGGCTCACAGGATTTCAGAGGAAATAAGAACTGTATTGAAAATTAAGCTAGAGGCCATTCATGTTAAATTCTGGCAAAAAGCCTAACTGCAGTGTGCCTTTATCCTAAAGATTTGAATGAGACTGAATTTAAAAGTAATGGATTAATTAACTTCCTGGAAGAAATAGTAAGGCAGAATAGTACTGAGGGTGTGGCTTGGTTATTGCTGGATGATTTAGCCAAATTTATGATGAAAAAATGGCAGAACAGAAGGGTTCAAAAAATGTGCAGTTGAAAGAGCTGCCCCAGAAACTTGGTGCCAGAGAGTGAAGCTTCCACAAGGGCAAGTTTAAATTTGCTGCGGACAAAGCAACTTGGGCAATGAGGTGGTAGTTGTTAAAGAGATATGTACCATTAAAGAGAAGCTGTGAACTTTGCACTGGGACACTAGGAATCTCTTGGGAGCAATACAAGAATTGGTTAGGCCCTTCCTATCTAAGAATCCAGGGTGTAAAACTGCAAACTCTTGAAAATTTTTCATTTGACAAGAGAAATCTGAAAAATAAGTGCCTCTGGGATGCAAACCTGAAAAAAGTCCATCCAAGGAAGTGATTTCCCAGCCTAGGCACACAGAGGCTGCTATTGCAGCCATGATTCAAAAGGGCAAAATTGCCATTCAAGCTAGCAGCAAACCCTGGTGTTGTCCATCTGGTGTTAGTTTTACAAGCATTCAGAATGCAAGAATTAAGGGGCTGCCACCAAGATTCTAGAGAATAGCCTGTAAGGCCAATCAACGTGTGCCAGGGTCAGGTTTCCTGCAAAGAGTACTTTAAGGACTAGCGTGTGAAGGTTTGAGGATAAGGCCTAACAGAGACCCCAGAATATTGAAGATATCAACAATAAGAAACATCTGTTGAGGGAAGCTGCTGACAATAACTGGAAACAGCCTATGAGGGGCATATGCAAATGGAAAGGCCAGAGGGGCAGATTTACCCAAGTCTGTTTGAGCCTAGGTGGGCCTACAGAATTTGTGTGCGCTATAGAATTTCCATCTTGCTTTGGACCGATCTTTCCTATCTATGCCCTCATTCCTCCCTTTTGGAATGGGAATGCTTACTCTGTGCCATTGTATGTTTGAAGTACGTAACCCATCTTTTGCTTTGCAGACACTCATAGCCAAGTGTGCCTTGAGTTTCAGTGGAGACTTTGAACTTGGACTTTTGACCAAGATTGAGGCTACTAAGACTCTGGGAACTCTTGAAGTTGGACTGAATGCATTTTGCGTTATGAGATGGTCATGAAACTTTGGGACCAGGAGCAGAGTGTTATGGTTTAAATCTAAAGTGTCTCCAAAAGGTCATCTGTTTAAACATTTGGTCCCCCCCGTTCTCACCTGGACCACCGATGAGGAAACAGCTTTCCTGCTCTCTCGCCTGCACCCTCAGTGAGGAAAGAATGCTTCCCCGCTGCCGCAGCCATCAACAAGGAAAGAACCCGCTCTGCATCTGATCACCAATGAAGCAAGAACCGTCTCCTCGTGACCGCTGAGACCACTAACACAGGTGTTTGCCCCTGGAAGGCAAAAGCGCCTGAGGCTTTTCCTTTCTCCCATCTCTGCCGGTGTCCCCAGGACCGCAGGAGTCTGCCCGCCTCACCCAAGGGTCCCTAGTGAATTGTGTTTAATATCTGTGTGTGTGGCACTACCGCCCGTCCGAACATCCAGGCTGGACCAGGAGGTGCGAGCCCCACATAGAGGGCCCCAGCTGGTGGCGATGACAGCAAACGCTATGCAACTTGGGCATTTGTGGAAGAGGGCCACTAAGAGCAGACCTTTGGAGATTTTATCCAGGCTCCTAGTACCAGTAGCTCTTTCTGTTCCTGACCTGCCATGATGTGAGGTCCACTACCACAGGCCCAGCTACCTTCCCTGCCACCATGCCTGCCCTGGACTGGAACCATCTAATCATGAGCCTCAGTAAATCATCCCTCCCCTGAGTTCATTTCTATCAGGTTCTCTGCCAAAGTGACACATGAGCTGACTCACACAACTAGGATGTTGAGGTCACACAGTGGGTGGTCTGGGACAACGAGAAGGTAGCACTGTCATCACCCTGGGCCCTGGGATTTGGAAACAGCTATGCTGCTGATGACAACAAATAACTTTCCAGCTTAAAAGGCAGGTTGAGATTTCCCTAAAACTTTAAAGAAAGGAACTGAGGGCTCAAATGATCTTTCTTAAAGAAGGATGCCCATTCTAAGTGCTGTGGTTCACACCTGTAATCCCAGAGACTTGGGAGGCTGAAGCAGGAGGATTAAACCTAGAGGCAGCCTGTGCAAGTTAGCAAGATCTTGTCTCAAAATAATTTTAAAATAAAGGAAAAAAAATAAACAATATTGTATGTGACATTTAAAAAAAGATGAAGAAGAATGATGCCCAGAGGTATGGACAGGCTCAAAAAGAACTGGGGAACATTCCCATGGGTCTTCTTCCCTCCATGATGCCAGCAAAGAGGGGGCACTGAAGAGACTTGAGAACCAGTCTTTATTTCTCTGATCTGGGTTTCTTGCCTAAACAAATTGCCTGGCAATGGATATGGAAGGCAAAGATGAGAACGCTATCATGGATTGAATTGTTTCCCCTAAAATGTCTAGGTTAAACATCTAACTCCCAGCACCTTCGAATGTGACATTATTTGGAGAGATGATCCTTAGTTAAAATGAGGTCATTGGCATGGTTCCTAATCCAACATGATGAGTGTCCATATGTTGTTGTTATTGTTAGGTGCCATTGAGTTGGGACTGACTCATAGAGACCCTGTGTACAGCAAATGAAACACTGCCTGACACTGTGCCATGCCCGGCACTATTGTCAGTGCTTCTCTGCAATCCATAAGGTTTTCAATGGCTGATTGGCTTTTTTAGAGTCAGCTGCCATGTCCTTCTCCCAAGGTGTCCATATATACAGGAGGAATTTGGACATAGAAATGCACACAGGGAGAGTGTTCTGTGAAGATTGGGGCTATGTTGCTACCAACCAAGGGACTCCCAGAAGCAAGAGAGGCCTGGAGCAGAGGCCTCCCTTATACCTACCCAGGTGGATGGTCCTGCAAAATTGTAGCACTTTCAGCCTCTGGAACTGTGAGGCAATGAACTTCTGTTGTTTAAGCCCCTCAACAGCTATGGTACTTTGTTATGGCAGCCCTTTGGCAATAATACAAACACCAAAGAAAGTCGTGTGGGCAACTTACCGCTGGAGAGCAGCAAGCTACTGTGCTGTCATCCCACATAGGCAGACAGAGAGAGAAAGGGAGGATGGTGGGCTGGAGCGGGAGATGGAGACAACGTAGCTCCATAGAGTGGTTTCTGATACTTCAGGGCCCTAAAATGGAAGCCAACAGACTGGCATTTCTTGATGATATGAGATCAAAGGTATGACTTGTGAAAACAATCTCTGAGATGCTTTCTGTTTATAGGACCATGTAGGCTTCTTGTGAAAAATAGAATTTAAAATATCTTGATCAATTGACACAATGAGTGCTGGCAAACATTTGCTTATTGTATCATAAAGGTGAAGGCTGGGCTCGCATGATCATATGGACAGAATCGGCTGCCATCTTGCTTGCCAGATTTTCCAAATTGCCTCAGAACAAGCAGGGTAATCTGCTGCAGCAACGAATTGGAAACGATTTCCTGTCCTGGGAGGCAGAAGAGGTTTTTGGACCTCTTTGGTTTTTTTTTTTTTTTTAACTGGTTAAGCCCATGTGGCATCTGTATAACTAAGTGAGCGAGAAATGAGCTCCATTCCCTTTGGTGTACAGGGTCCGGTGGAGCAGAACATATACAGAAAAAACAAACCAGAACCAGGTTGCTGAAAAGCTCCTCCCATCTGCATCCAGTTGAACACATGCCCAACACACACACACACACACACACACACACACACACACACACACACACAACCAGGATATATATTTAGAAAAGAGAGCACTTTATAATTAGAAAATAATTGTTACTCTTTTGGCATTCTTTTTAACATGGTTCTATTGAAACCCTTTGCTGTTGTGACGCTTGTTAGAAGCATGGCTGGGATGAGTGGCATGTTGTTAGGTGCTGTTGAGTCAGGTCCAACTCATAGTAACCCTATGAATAGCAAAATACTACCAAACACTGTGCCATGCACATGACAAGTGGCACATTGTTGTTGTTGTTAAGTGCCCTTGAGTCAGGTCCAACTCATAGGGACTCTATGTACAACAGAATGAAACACTCCCCAACACTGTGCCCTGCCCAGCAGTATCTCAGTGCTTCTCTGCTATTCATAGGGTTTTCAATGATTGTTTCTGGAGTGGGTTGCCTGGTCCTCCTAAGCTGACAGAATCTGATATTCCCATCAGTCTCCCGTCCAAGCACTAACCAGCCCCGACCCTGCTTAGCTTCTGAGATCAGTTGGGATCAGATGCCAGGGTGGTATGGCTGTAGACAAGTGGCACATTAGATAGCATGAAATGTTAATGCCAGCTACTATCCACAACCTAAATGTGCTGCAAACGGAACTAAAACCATGGCAAGGAGGCGGGGCATTCTGAGACCCAGAACCGCACCTTTGGCCTAAGGGAAGTTGCTCCATGCTCATTCTGTTTGACTATGCAGGGAAAACAGCACTGTATGTCAGAACCGAAGCTCTGGGTGTCTGGACCAAAGGCCATACGGCCATCCCAAGGTCCTTCCCTAGAGCCCTGGACCTCTCCAAAACAGGATGCTCACTGGCAAGAAGTCTTCATTGCCCTGCCCTTCTCCTGGGTGATGAAGCTGCTGGGGGAAACGCAGGCCTGTTTTTGTGAAGCTTTCATTTGCTCTATCACCTGCCCCTCACAGGGCTCCATGGTTGAGCCCTTTAGGAAGTTGTGACCACCCTGCAGGCATCAGTAAGGCATTAAAGCACCTGCTGGACCCACCAGACCATCCTAGCCCGGTGGCTGGGTCAACAACCCATTGCGTTTACCATCTTCCTCCAACCACACTGCTATGGAGGCTAGCGGGAGAATCAGCAGAACCTAAATGTGCTGCAAACGGAAGTAAAACCATGGCAAGGAGGCGGGGCATTCTGAGACCCGGAACCGCACCTTTGGCCTAAGGGAAGTTGCTCCATGCTCATTCTGTTTGACTATGCAGGGAAAACAGCACTGTATGTCAGAACCGAAGCTCTGGGTGTCTGGACAAAGGGCTATACAGCCATCCCAAGGTCCTTCCCTAGAGCCCTGGCAGGGACAAACCGCAGGGCAGTGCCCCTCTGTCTCTGTGCCTGCAGACATTTGCAAACAGGTGGAATCAGATCACAATAAACAATACGGGTACTTTGCAAACAAAAACCTAAGCATCCATGAAAGGAGGCAGGGAGGGAAGCATTCCAGAGAGGCAGGGCACGGCTGGCTGCAAAGCACAGAATCTGGAGGCAGAAATTTCCCTCCAACTGTCTCTCCAGGTCAAGATTCAGATGAGATCCGGTGTGTTCAGGGTGGTATGGCCATAGACTCCAGGTCAAGACTCATACTAGCTTGAGGGAAAGAGGGTTCAGGATGCTGTGACTTTGCATTTTATACCTTCTTATGCTTCTGTCAACCCACTGATATTATTTTTATAATTACCAGTTATTTTCAGAAAGTACCCTGGTTTTTCAAGAAGGCTGTAGTTGTGTCCATACTGACATACAGACAGATGCTATCTTGATGAGTAGGTGATAGGTAGATGATAGATAGATAGACAGATAGATGGCCTTGTGCCTTTTTGATATTATGGAACTTTCTAGAACTCCACTGCTAAACATGTCTATGGGATCTCTATGGGCAAAGCAGGCTACAGTCCATAGAAAAAAATGAGTATTTTATCATGCATCAGCTGGGGAGTCACTTCAGAAGAAAGACTGGAAATGGCCATTTTCCTGAAAAAGATGAGACATGCCTGACAAGTGTTTTATTCCTCAAATCCCTTTTCAAAACAAAAATTCCATCCCTGTTCCCTTTTTCATCAAGACCTTGTATGGAAGAGAACAGTATATTAAAGGTAAAGAAGCCAGGAGTCTCCTATTGAAGGCCATCTTCTCCTTCCCCTCTGAGAGAGCTGCACACACATTCACCTCCATGTTGTTGTTGTTGTTGTTAGGTGTCCTGGAGTCAGTATCTGACTCATAGTGACCCTGCGTACAACAGGGAAACACTATTGTCAGTGCTTCTCTGCTATTCATAGGGTTTTCAATGGTGGATTGATCTCTTTGGGCAGTCGGTTGCCAGGTCCTTCTCCCAAGCCTACAGCACCTGGTGTTTCCAGGCAGTCTCCCATCCAAAGACTAACCATGCCCGACCCTACTTAGCTCCCAGGATCTGATGGGATCAGACACCACAGTGCTATGGCTGCAGGCTCACCTCCATAGTTTTTGCTTTTTCCAGAAGGCCATACAGAGATATACGGGAGGGAGGCTTAGCACACACAGAGATCCATGTGGCGTAGGACAGGGCAGGATCCCTGCGAGTTGGGGCTTCCGAGCCAGGACTAGCACCCATCTTCTGGTGGAATCTCCTATGGGTCAGCCCCATATTTAGGGAGAGCAAAGTAGAAAGGAATTGAACCTCCACTGTAAAATAAGAATGAGGGAAAACACATGCAAATATTTTATGCTCCAGTAAATTTATCAGGCGATTTCTAAATGACTAAATCCTAGGGGAATGTGAGATACGGCACAAATTCCAAAGAACAAGTGTCTCTGATGATGTGTACATCTTACACTTTTTGTTTAGACGTGAATTTAATGCAACAGAATAATGGAACTGTGTGGATAATGATCGGAAGCAGCCTCGTGTGTCAGAAGCCAACTCTGGCAACGACGGTGTACTCAACACTCATGCGACAATATGACAGTCGTGGCTTCTGTTCACATCATGGCCGGATACGTCCAGACACCCTGAGGTGAGGAGTGGAAGCAAGAAGAAGAAGGATTTTGGCTGTGGATGGACCTTGCACAGCACCAAGTCCTTGACAACAAATCACGTGCAAATACACAAATAGACACTGGACGTGAGGTTGGTAGAAATGCTAGCGGTGCACACTACGAGTGGACCGTCTTTGAGGTGGACAACTGCTGAGTCTCCCAACAAGTCTGGTCACAAGTCCGGTTCCAAAGTCCTTTCACAGACAGCAGGCGACAGGTGTGGAAGCATCTCAGAGCACAGTCGGCTGGGAGGGAGGATGGCCACACGCTGTCCGCAGGCTACGAGTTCTTCCTGCCTGGGTCTGTGCAGATGCACGCTCGCAACCCCACGTGCGGCTAGCTGGCGACCACTAGTTACTGAGGGATGGGAGGCGTGAGGCTTTCTTTCCTGCCGGGGCCCCACGCTCTGGCGGTTTCGCCACTGTAGTGTTTGTCTGAGCTTTACTTTTCCCGGTGTTTGGCTTCTTTGGTTTCTGGTTGCTGTTCTGAAGGGATTTCAGGCCCAGCATTTTACAATATTTGTTACACTGGTGTAGAGCTTTAAACTGATCGATGAAGGTCATGGAACAGTTGCCCTTAAATCCTTTGTACCTGTAAGTTTGGGTAAAAGGAGACAATTTTTAAAACAGGATACTTTCCCAGCTTACAAAGAAACATTTGGAAGGAGAACCTGATGATGCATGTAAAATACATTTAGTCCTGTTTTAGGCAAGAATGGTCCATGTGGTTAACACACTATCAGAGAGAGGAAAAGCCAAAGGTTGTGGAATTCAATGATGACAAAGATCCCTGGGCATGCACGGTAAAGATTAAAGGCTTAGGACCATACTGGGGGTGAGGTTCAGCTCAGTTGGTAGAGTGCTACTCTATGTTCCTTGAGGCCATGGGTTCAATACCCAGCACTGCAAAAATAGGAGAAAGACTGGCAGCTCACTCACTCCTGAAGCAATCCCCAAACAACCATTGAAAACCCTATGAATAGCAGAGAAGCACGGCCATAGTGCTGGGCACAGCACAGTGTTGGGTAGTGTTTCTTGTTCTGTTGTGCATAGAGTCAGCCTCGACTCAATGGCACCACCATCACCAATAGCAATGACTATACCAGCCATGCGCGACTCATGGATGCAATACACAGCAGATTATTGTCCATGTCTTTTTAGCCAGAATGACTAGCATTGGGTCATTTTGATAAAAACCAGATTTTTTTAAAAATGATTTGAAGTCATCGCATTCCACCCAGAGGTTCTCAATAAAGAATTCTAAAACTTTGAAACCAGAAGAAATTATTTAGTATAGAGCCTTCAACTTACAGGTGATGGAATTCAGGCTGAAAGGTGGGACCAGCCCAAGAAAACAGTTAAGTGATACAAGTGACAAGTTGAGAAGGCAGCCCCCTGGGTCTTCCTCATATAGCAAGGCTCTCTCCTGTGATATCCCACCTTGCCCCCCGGAAGACAGGAACCTGTGCCTCTGTCTCCAGCTGGCTCTAGGAGGGGCCATCTGTCCTTTGCCCAGGAGTAGTCTTAGGGCCTGTTACTTAGGTTGGGACATTTGGAACTCATTTGGTACTAAGTGACGGTGTTTTCCCCTCCCAATAATGGCAGGTTAATGTGCTCTTTGACATGTGCCCGGGCCCCTAACTCTCCTCCTCTACCTGAAGCTAAACAAGATCCATCAAGAAAGCTTACTGAAAGCTCAGACATCCTGGGATATGGGCAGAACTTCTAAGGGTAGCCAGCTATGGCCACTTATTTTGGAAAAGTGATACTGCAGGTCTTTCTGCAAGCCACTAAATAGTCCCCAGATCCCACATAAACTGATTCCAGTCACACTGCTTTACCATGTGTGGCTGAGCCAAGGAGAGCGTACGTGCCAGCCACATGCTCCCCCACAACCGGCATGTCCTTGAGAGGTCCTAACAGTCCTCACCACAGATGAGCCCATCCGCTTGCAGAAAGGATTTACCTTCCATTTGAATCCCCATGGGTTAAAGCAGGGAAGCAGTAAGTACTATACCTAAGTGGTCCACCCTGCATTACTCAGCAACTCCTGATCAACGCCCTCTGCACACTGCCACCAGCATGACCTCTGTGAAAGGGAAGTGAGACGATTTGGATATGCAGTGCATCCCCAAATCCTCAGTGCCACTACCTTGGTCCCCAACTAGTGACATTATTTTGGGAGGTTCTGCAAACTTTAAGAAGTGGGACCTGGCTGGAGGAAGTAGGCCACTGGAGGCAGGTCCTTGGACACATCTGGCCCTGGCTACTTCCTGTCCCTTCCTCTGCTTCCTGTCTGCCATGATATGACGCGGCTCCTCTGTCACATGCTCATGCAGCCATTGATGTTTTGTCAAAGTTCATGGAGCCACACAGCAATGGACGGAACCCTCTGAAATCATGAGCCAAAATAAATCTTTCCTCCCTTACGTTGTTTCTGTTAGGTATTTTGTCACAGAGACAAGAAAATTAACTAATCTAGTAAATTATGCCACGTCCCCTTAAAATTCCATTTTTGTTAAGATAAAGACAAAATCCTTTACCCTGCCTGTAATCCCACCAATTGGCCATGCCTCCCAGCCCCTGGCCTCCTCCCTGCCCTGAGAACAGGCCAGGCTCATGTGGTCCAAGGGTCTGTCTGACGGCTCCCTTGGTGTGCGATGCCCTGCTTCCTTTTTGTTGCTCAGTCCCACTCACCTTCCAGCCTCAGCTCCTTTTACTTCCTCTCGGGAGCCTTGTCTGATCTCCCTACTCAAGTCACGTCCCCCATTGTATGCTGTCCAGGCAGCGCTGCCTCTTAGCACGTGTACACCTGCAACGTGATGTGGTGCATCGAGGAGTCGGAAGCCTATGTCCCTCAGTGTGCTGCAGACTCCATGAAGACAGAGCAGAGGTCAGCATGCTCCTCACCCGTGCACCCTGACCCCTGATCCCGTGGACCTCAATCCATAAAGATGGTTAAAAACAAGCTCATGGCATCTTTTGATCTTTGTGGTTGTTCAAAGTGTTTTTTCATTATTTAACTTTTTGTGTTGAACTCAGTCAATGCTGAGTCTTGGAATATATAGACACATAGGAGGAAGGGACAGCAACTTTTATCCCTCCCTTCTCCACAGCTAAGCTAAGCACTGTGCAGAGGCAACAGCTACAGCAGAGAACAAGCAAGACTTTGGCCCTCCAATCCTGTTGTCCAGGGACAAAGACTGATGTCAAATCATCACAATGGCATGATAAAGGTGACATGCTCGACAATGGCTCAGTAAGCCTGGACCCTGAGCCTCTCTCTAAGCTTCTGTCAGTTTTCTTATCTCCAAGATGGGAAGAATGATAACACCCACCTCATAGGGTAGTTGAAAGGATGAAATCAGAACTACGTAGAAACCCCTAGCAACTTCGGTACAGACACGTAATGAAGATTTGATTGATATTATCCATTGATCACGATAATTATCAGTATCACAATTGGTACAACTGATAGGGTCCTGCTATGGAAGGGATATTGAAGCTATGATTGGAGAATGACGGATTTTCCAAGTAAAGGAGAGGGATGGGGGTGTGCCTGGCATTGATCCAATTTGCAAGGCCCAGTGCCAAATGAAAAGGTGGATTCCTTGTCCAAAATTGATGAAGAAGCTCAAGACAAAGACAGTAGGGCATTCAACCAAACACAGGGCCTTTCTTTTTTTCTTTTCTTTTCTTTTCTTTCTTTCTTTCTTTTTTTTTTTTTTTTGGCAGTACTAGGGGTTGATCCCATGACCTCGCGCCTACATGCTTTGCAAGTACTGGACCACTGAGCTGCACCCCCAGACCTTTATTTTTTTTTTAAACTTTTTGAGACAGGGTCTCACTAAGTTATGCAGACTTCCTCTGGTCTCGAACTTGTGATCCTCCTGCCTCTGCCTCCCGAGCTGCTGGGATTACAGGCATGCGCCACTGCGCCCGGCACACAGGGCCTTTCTGAATGTGGGGCCCTATGCCACCACATGGTCTGCATACCTAGCCCTGCTGGCGTGAGAGTTGAAGCCACGTTCCATGAATAAAGCCAAGTGTGAACTGGCAACATGAAGTCTGCAGTGCTGGCATCATGGCAACACTCTAGCTAATGTGAGTTGAGAGTTGGGGCTCCTTCCTCTGCTGGTAGAAACCATAAATATCCACATATCTGGAACAAGTGGGGAGCAGGACTGTGCTCTCTTCCCTGCCTGATCCAAGCTCCTAAGGGAGGGAAAGATTGCTCTCCTCTTGGAATCAGCAGCATGGGCCTGCAGCTCCATCCTGACATGGGCTACCAGCCTGCCGCTGCCTACTCCCCGCCGGGGAGCTGCTCTGCTCCGGGGAAGCCCACAGTCTATTTCCCAGTGAAAAATGACTCCATTTCTAAAAGCCAAGCTCATTTGTTGGAGAAAAAGTCAGCCACAGACAGGAGGTGAATTTCACAGGGCACGGAAAATTCCACTGCGAATGGTGTCATTTTTATATCTCTATCTTCCGTAGTAGGAGGCCCCAGAAAAGGTCAAAACGCCAGCGCGGCTGCATTTTCTTTGCACCTGGGAGCTTCCTGGGGGGAAACGGAGCCAACTGCAGGCCTGACGGAAGCCTCATTCCACCTGCAGCTGAAGAGGCCTCCCGGCCTCACACCAGTTCTTGCGCAGCTCAGGCAAGCTGGGAATATCGCACACAGAGGCAGCTCCCCAGGCTGAGCCCCTGGGAAGACAAGTCCTGGTCTTCCGTACCTTTAGATATCTCATCTCTGCAGAGCACAATAATTCATGCACACTGGGACTTCCTGCAAAGGTCAGCACTCCCTCCTTAAGCACTGCCTTGCACCTGAGTATTTATGCTGGGTAACAAGTGAGCACTGATCGAACACTTTCCACTTCTGGAATGGAATAATCGGAGCCTACTCAGAAGAATGGACTGGGATTTAGCTCAGTTGGTAGAGCGCTGCGCTGCAGTCTCTGAGGTCCCGAGTTCAATTCCCAGCACCGCAAAAATGGGAGAAGGGCCTGGTAATCCTCTCCCAAGGCAATCCTGAAATGGTCAGCCATTGAAAACCCTATGAGGGTCGCTATGAGTCGGATACCGACTCAACAGCACCTAACAACAACAACACTCAGAAGAATGGGCTGGGATGTAGCTCAGTTGGTAGAGCGCCGCTCTGCAGTCTCTGAGGTCCCAAGCTCAATTCCCAGCACCACAGAAATGGGAGAAGGCCATGGCAATCCACTCCCGAGGCAATCCCGAAACAGTCAGCCATTGAAAACCCAACGAGGGTTGCTGTGAGTAGGACACGACTTGATAGCACCTAACAACAACAACTCAGAAGAATGTGACATCTGAGAAGAAGCTGGGAGCCAGGCCTCCTCCAGGAATCAGCTCCTTCCTTGCTCCACTTATCCTCTGTCCTTAGGCCCTTACCAAAAGCGAGCGGCAGGCTGGATTGACTGTAGGTGTCTGTGCATGGGAATGGTGAGGTCTAGAGTGAAGTTGGCCTTGCACCATGGAGGAAGGGTTTTCTTAGCCTCCAGCCCCCTGCAAGCTCAGTGGGAGTGCAGTCTCCCTGGAGCCCTCAGAGCCCTCCCTACACCAGGAGAAGGAATCCCACCATCTTTGTCCTTGCATCTTTTGAGGATGCGATCCATTTCTTGGAATTAGGGATGTATATGCATAGCTTCTCTACAGGCTGTGGTCTTGCCCAGAACTATGCTTTATGCCAATGAGTCCTACCCAGGGGAGGCACTTCTACGAATGTTCAAGGAACAAATGAATGAATAACCACCCGATCCTCGGGGCTATCTAATCCTTACCCATATGAGTCTCTATATTACATTTCTGAACTTACCTACTTCCCTTTCTCTCTCCATATCAATCTGTTTTCTTTTACTATAACAAAACACCTGAGGCTGGGTACTTCATAAAGAAAAATTATTTAGAGCCAGGTATAGTGGCTCACTCCTGTAATCCCAGCAACTTGGGAGGTAGAGGCAGGAGGATCGCAGGTTGGAGGCCACAGGCAGCTTGCATAACTTAGTGAGACTCTGTCTCAAGATAATAAATTAAAAAGGGGTTAAGGGTGCAGCTCAGTGGAAGAACACTTGCAAAGTATATGGAAGGCCCTCGGTACAACCCCCAAGTACTGCCAAAAGAAAGAAAAAGAAAGAAAGAAAGAAAGAAAGAAAGAAGAAAAAGGAAAAGAAATGAAAAGAAAAGAAAAGAAAAGAGAAAATAGGTTTATCTGGCTCATGATTCTGGTGGCTACAGGGTGCAAACATGGCATCAGCATCCTGGTGAGGGGACCCTGGCTGCATCACAATAAGATGGAGAAGTGGAAAAAGAACTAGTCAAGTGCAGAAGGGCACCAGCTTCTGGGGTGACCTTGCCTTGTAACAACCTGCTGTTCTGAGAATTTACTCTCCATAAGACCAGCATTAATCCCTCCAGAGGGCCATGGCCCCATGACCTAATTACCTTCCATTAGGCCCCACCTCTTAAAGGCTCCAGCACTTCAACACACCATACTGGGCGCCAAATCTCTAGCAGAGGAACCTTGGGGGCATACCCAAACCATGTCCAAACCACAGCACTCTTCACCTAATGTTAGACCCTCCGTCTGACCTCAGGCAACAGTGTTCCTCCCTTCCACAGCGCTCTCCCTGCTACCCAGCATCCATCCAATAAAGACTCCTTCTCCTTTCTTAATTTGGTCTCTGCCTCAGCCAGGATGTTGGGCCTCTGCTTTGGCCTGCTGTTCTCTCAAACTGGCAGTCATTGCCATGGCCACTGCCCTGGCCCAAAAGGAAAAATAGGGCGACATCCTTATGTTTCTAGACCAATGAACTCCAGATTTATTCAAAGGGCATGAGTACAATCTCACCAAGCTCTCACCTACCCAAGTGCTAGGAAACACAGTCCTCATGGTTGTGGCCCACTCTGCGTGTCACACATGCCTTCTGCTGCCCTTAGGATTAGAGATGACCACATATCTGGACTTTCAAGACATCTCTCTAACATGAACAGCATGACAGAAACTCACCACTGTTTTTCTTGTTGGGCAGACATACAGAGTTGAGTACTGCCCCCCTAAAAGTCATGCCCTTCCCAGAAGCTTAGAGAGTGACCTTATATGGAACTAACGCCATTGTAGATGCAATTTCCTAGAATGAGGTCAGACTGGAATAGAGTGGCACCTTAATCCAATATTACTAGTATCTATATAGGAAGGACATGGCAACCCACTCCAAGGCAATCCCGAAACAATCTGCCATTGAAAACCCTATGAGGGTCACTATGAGCCGGATATGACTCGACGGTACCTAACAACAACATATAGGAAAAGGACTGGGGTTTAACTCAGTTGGTAGAGCAATACTCTGCAGTCTCTGAGGTCCCGAGTTCAATTCCTAGCACCACAAAAATGGGAGAAAGATGTGGCGATCCACTCCTGAGGCAATCTCAAAATAGTCAGCCATTGAAAAACCCTTATGAGGGTCGCTATGAGTTGGATATGAGTTGATGGCACCTAACAACAACAACATATAGGAAAACAGAAAAGACGCAAATAGAAAAGGAGAAGACCATGTGATGTTTCAGGCAGAGATTGGAGTGATGTGTCCACAAGTCAAAGAATGTCAGGGATTGCAGGTGACCACCAGAAGCTAGGGGACAGGCGTGGAACAGACTCTCCTTCAAACCTCCCAGATGGATCTAATCCTGTTGATACCTTGATTTCAGACTCCCAGGCTCCAGAACTATTAGATAACAAATTCCTATTATCTTAATCCTCTAAGTTACGTTAATATACAGCAGTCCTAAGAATCAAATACAATAGAATAAAGAATCTTGTATTTGAGACTTTTTCCGCACATTTCCATTTTTAGAAACTTTGTTGTTGTTAGGTGCTGTCCAGTCTGTATCTGACTCATAGCAACCCTATGTACAACAGGCAAAACACTATTGTCAGTGCTTCTCTGCTGTTCATAGAGTTTTCAATGGTGAATTGATTTTTCGAGTGGGTTGCCAGGTCGGTCTCCCAAGCCTACAGCACTTGGTGTTCCCAGGCGGTCTCCCATCCAAGTACTAACCAGGCCCAACCCTGCTTAGCTTCCAAGATCTGACAGGATCGGGTGCCATAGGGCTATGGCTGCAGGCTTTAGAAACTTTGTTGTTGTTGTTAGGTGCCGTTGAGTCGGTATCCGACTCATAGCGACCCTCATAGGGTTTTCAATGGCTGACTGCTTCGGGATTGTCTTGGGAGTGGATTGCCAGGCCCTTCTCCCATTTTTGCGGTGCTGGGAATTGAACTCAGGACCTCAGAGACTGCAGTGCAGCGCTCTACCAACTGAACTAAATCCCAGCCCTTAGAAACTTTAGCTCTGCTAAATTTTACTACCTGGAACTTTTCATCTTTAACCTCCAATTAGCATAATTTTTTAGGCTATCACTTTATGTTAACTGACCATCCATGCACAGAAGTGGAACAAATGTAATTCCTGAACATCCTTCTGTGGACTGCTTTCTCAAATCTCTTTCCTCTTGGATGGGAGTGGCACATACAAATTGCCTCAGGATCTTCTAATTCTGTATTCAGCAGGTCCCGAGTGGCATCTAAAATTCTGCATTTCTAAGCTCCAAGTGATCCAGGTGACTCACTTTGAGGGAGCAAGGACAGGAGCTAGTCAAAGTGTTGAGTGATCTCAAATCACCTCCATTCGACTTTGGAAAGGTCTTTACATTTAAATCGGGACACAGATATCGCTTATCTTCTCAAAGCCCTTGTGAAACAACATGATAAAATTACATGCAGCATTCCACGGTGGGGAGGAGCTAGGAACCTATTCCCACAGTGCTGCCCTTGGTCAGTAAAGATGTGACAGGCACTGTGTGCTAGAAACTATGTGAGGCTGATTTCTTGCTTCAGAACGACTTCTCTCCTCTCAGCCTGACAAGGGATGACACAGACTTTCAGACTCACACCAGTTGCACCAGGAAACAGCATGGCCAACAGCTTCCCTGTGCCAATTATTGTCTCTAAGCATACCTCGAGAGGGAAGAGTAGGTGGAAGCTACAGAAAATTCCGATGCTGCCTGAGGTTGGTGGATGACTTAAGAGAGGGCTTATTTAAAGAACACTGGAGGAGGCCAGAAAAACAGATGATAAAGTTTCCCCACATGTTGGTAGCTCTTTTAGATGCAAGCTAGGTTTTGTTTGATATCCTTTGTGAAGAAAATTTTCATTTACAGGAAATCACTACCAGGACAAGGAATTTGGTTTGAGGACGCAGGTGAAAAACTGAAATAAACTCCTCTTCAGGGATGTGGGGTGCACATATGTGCTATAGTTTGGATCTGGAATGTCTCCCCAAGGTCTATGTGTTAAAAGCTTGGTCCCTAGCCCGTGGCACTGTTGGGAGGCAATGGAACCTTTAAAAGGAGGCGTCTAATGGGAGGAAGTTAGGTCATTGGGGGCATGCCCTTGAAGGGAATATTGGGAATCTCACCCTTTCCTGTTTTTCTTTACCACCCAGCTGCCTTGAGGTCAGCAGCTTCAGTCACAATGTGCTGCCTCATCACAGACCCAAAAACAATGAGGCCAACCAACTATGGATCCCAAAACTGAGAGCCAAAATAAACTTTTCTTCTTTTTAAGTTCACTGTCTCAGGTGTTTTGTTACAGTAACAGAAAGCTGACTCATATAGTTTGTATGTGTATGTGTGTGTTTAAAATAAAGCCAAAGCTAGATTTATGCATTAGTACAGATTGTTACCTACATGTAAAGGGACGTATACTAGGGCCCTGTTTCCCCTCTGGAAACATCTAGTAACTCCTGAAATTTTATCAATACCTTTCATTTTTTCATGTTTGTTGATCCATTTCTTCATTCAATGGTCACCAGCTATATGGTAGACATTATTGGGAAATTAAAAGAGATTTTTTGAGATATGTGGCTCTTATCTGGAGGCTACTATCTTGCAGGGTAGACAGATACATTAACTAGTAATGATACTATCCTGAGAAAAAGTGCTGCGGAACACCAGAAGCTGCAGTTTTTCACACTGCCTCGTGGATTCTGAGTGGAAAGATGGCTCAGGGTTGATCTGGCAGTGGGAATGGTATAAACACAGGTTCAAAGGCATACTTTGAACAAGAGCCGCCGTCCTGAGGAAAGATGAAGTCAGAGGGCATTTGTGAATTGGCTTAGCATCATTGCTTTTTCCTGTGAATCAGCATTTCCCAAAACGTGTTCCAAAGGGCAAGAATCCCACAAGATGCTTTGAAAACAACTTTTTCTTTCTATTTTATTATTTGGAGAGCTGGGAATCAAACCTAGAGCCTTAGGCATGTTGGACAAGAGCTCTACCACTGAGTTACACCCTAAGCCCAGAGAAAAAGACATTCCATGGTATAAAGTCCATGAGAAATGCTATAGAATTTTTTCTCCATGTCCCCTGGTTGTTGTTAGGTGCCGTCGAGTTGAGTCTGACTCTCATGGGATTTTCAATGGCTGTTTCGGGATTGTTTCCAGAGTGGGCTGCCATGTTGCTCTTCCATTTTTGCAGTGCTGGGGATCGAACCCAGGGCCTCAGAAAGTGCAGAGCAGCACTCTACCAACTGAGCTACACCTCAGCCCTCATGTCCCCTTTTGTTGTTGTTAGGTGCCATCGAGTCGGTATCCGACTCAGCGACCCTACATACGACAGGTGAAACACTATTGTCAGTGCTTCTCTGCTATTCATAGGGTTTTCAATGGCAGATTGATTTTTGCAAGAGGGTTGCCAGGTCCTTCTCCAAAGCCTGCAGTATCTGGGGTTCCCAGGAGGTCTCCCATCCAAGTACTAACTAGCCCTGACTCTGCTTAGCTTCCGAGATCTGACAGGATTGGATGCCACGGGGCTACGGCTGCAGGCCATGTCCCCTTGTTAGTTGTTGTTGTTAGGTGCCATTGAGGTATCCAACTCATAGCGACCCTCATAGGGTTTTTCAATGGCTGACTGTTTTGGGATTGCCTTGGGAGTGGATTGCTAGGCTCTTCTCCCGTTATCAAGTTGGTATCCTACTCATAGCAACCCTCATAGGGTTTTCAATGTCTGACTGTTTCGGGATTGCCTTGGGAGTGGATTGCCAGGCCCTTCTCCCATTTTTGTGGTGCTGGGAATTGAACTCTGGACCTCAGAGACTGCAGCGCAGCACTCTACCAACTGAGCTAAATCCCAGCCCCATGTCCCCTTAGACAATCAAAATACACATTGGCTCTTTTTTCTTTTTTCTCTCTTTCTTTTTTTTTTTTTTTTTTTTTTTTTTTCAGTACTAGAGGTTGAACCCAGGGCCTCACACATACTAAGTAAGTGTTCTACCTCTGAGCTGCACCCAAGCCCCTTTTCTTATCTTTTGTTCTGAGACAGAGCCTCAAATCCAGCCCTTTCCATTGGCTTGCAAGGCCCTCTCCAGCTCCCGACCACTCCCTACCCTGATCATCCAGCCCTCTGGATCCTCCCCGGCCTCAGAATGAGCCACAGCCTGGGCCGCCTCCATGGAAACCAGCCCTGGCGCTTCCTTCCCTGCCAGCCTCTCCAGCGGGAAGAAAGGGACACTGCAGGCCTCCTCTTGCAGAGAAATGGCAGCAAGGAGGGCAAGAGAGCTGCCCACTAGTAGGCTCTCATGGCTTCTCCACAGCGCAGTCCCTCTGTATTTCCTGCCGCCGGCTCCCCTTCACTGCACGTGGCTTAGACCTTCCTCAAGGCACGGAGGCCATTTTTCCTGGGCAGTTCTGGTCTTCCAGGCCTATCTGCCAGGCTCTCTCCTGATCTGCTCCACCATTTCTGTCTCCTTGCTGTTCCCAGCCTGCCTGTGAGGGGGTGCTGATCTCAAGCCGCCTAGGCTTCCCTCTAGATGTTCTCCCTCAAAGCCAGATGAGAAATGAGGAGGAGCCCGACTGTGAGTCCCTCAGATTCTGAGAATGCACTGGGTGGGGAGATACTGGGGGAGTAGGAACTGGGGCAGAGGACTCCACGGCTGTGCACTCCATTTACTGCGGCAGAGCTGTGCTTTGTAAGACTTTCCGGCAGGGGCCAGAAGCCCCCCAAGCCACCACCACCCTGTGGAAGGCTGCGTCCTCTCTGGCTCTGCTGGGCCCTGGAGACTTCATCAGGCACGGAGCGCGTTGCTCCACTGTCAGCCTTGCCAAAACGGTGAAATGATCGCTGCTCCCTCAGGGGCCTCCAGGCCTCCTTGATGGCAAAGTCTGGCCAGATTAGTCAGTCAGGAGGCCAGCTAGCTCTGGAACAGTATATCCTGAGCATAATAAACAGGATATAAGCCACCTTCCGAGGAGGTGACAATGGCAGCAGTCTGGAAATGGAGATATTTGGGGTGACATAGCACCCATCTCCAGTGCATTAGGATGGGGGCATTGGTCCCTGGAGGCTTGGCATTGATGAGATAGCTAAAATCTTTGGTGTTCTGCATTGATATACCCCCCCACCCCATGTCTATCAGCTTGTCATGCTATAGGGGCTTGCATGTTGCTGTGATGCTGAAAGCTATGCCACTGGTATCTCGGATACTAGCAGGGCCACTCATGGTGGACAGGCTTCCACTGTGCTTCCTGACTAAGAGAGACTAAGGAGGAGAACCCAGTAGCCCACTCCTGAAATAATTAGCCATTGAAAACCCTATGAATAGCAGAGAAGCACTGTCAAATACAGTTCTGGAAAATGAACACCCCAGGCTGAAAGGTATTCAAGAGACTACTGAGAAGACTTGCTTCCTCAAAGAAGAGTCAACCTTAATGACAGGAATAGAGTAAAGCCCCAGGGACCTCCTTTCGCTGATATGGCATGACTCAAAATGAGAAGAAACACAGTGGCTGCAACATCGGGCTCAAAGAAAAAGATGGTGTGCATGGCACAGTGTCAGATAGTGTTTCACTCTGTTGTACTTAGGGTCCTTATGAGTCATATCTGACTCGACAGCACCCAACAACAGCAACAAACATTGATATGAGCGCTACTATGAGACACACTAAAAAACGTTGGGAAATTCTGTCCCAAAGTCACTTTGTTTGTACCCCTGCTATAAGACCCATGCACTGCTTTAAACTGTCTGCCAGACATCACCTCACACACAGACAAGCCTTTCTAGGGGTGCAAGCTTGAAGAGGAGATTCTGTTTCTTCCCATCTCTAAGCAGATTTTGGCCTTTCCTTGCCTCATACGCTGACTTGATCTGCGTTAAGCATCCAGCTGGCCATTTTCCTTTCCATCTGCCCATTAACGGCTGCTCTTGGCTCTAAGGAAAGGCTTTTCTCTGGAGCGCAGTATAGCTGAATGTGAACATCTATTGCACCTTCCCTCTCTTTCACAGCTTGGAGGACCAGAGCTGGGCAGGCAGATGCCAGCACCAGCAAAGACAACTGTCCTCTGGGTGCATCTGCCTTGATGTGTGGGCCTTTTGCCCCTCTGCGAAGAGCTATCCCTTCACAATCTGTTCGCGGTCTTCTGAATGTGGCTTCCATGCCACATTCAGGGACCGCTGATACTCGCTACACATCCTTTAGCTTTGTCTGCGTCTCTTCCAAGGGCAGAAAGGCACAGTGCTGACTGGCAGTCACACCAGTGGTTGTCCTTGATGGCTATTCATATCCATCTTATTTTGGCTCAGTGCTTACTGACTGGAAAGAAATCTGCTCACGGTACTTCTCTTTGCTTTACTTCCATTCAGCAACATGAACCTGGCTTTTCTGGGGAGACGTCAGAAGGGAAAGGATTGGCTCTGCTGCCCCCTAGTGGCTGAATCGCAATGCCGCCTTCTCTCCAGGAACTCCATGATTGGCTGGGGCTGAGCATGTGTTTCCAGACAGGGTGACACATGCTCCCCTGCACAGCTTGCTTTAGATTAATTTGGATTGCTTATGTCGAATCCTTAAATCTTCAGTTATAAGATTAAGGGTTTTTTTGTTTTGTTTTGTTTTGCTCCCTTCAGAGAACTCTTTAGTGGCTGAGCAACTTCAACTTGGAAATGTGTTCAAATATCCAGTTAGAATCCTGGGTCTACCTGGAAAATGGACTGCTAGAGGTCAAAACAGCCATATTTGCCATACTTTGTTACTTGAAATTGTTATATTCAACAATGCCAAAAAATGAAGAGTGTTGAAATATAAACAATACATTTCCAGACATGATCCTATCCCTGGCTCCCAGGAGAAATGTGACCTACTTCTGTTTTAAGGATCATTTGTTGTTGTTGGGTGCCATTGAGTTGAGTCTGACTCATAGTGAGCCTATGTACAAACAGAGTGAAACACTCTCCGACACCATGTCAGTGCCTGTCTATTATTCACAGGGCTGTCCATGGCTGATTGTTTCAGGGTTGTATCGGGAGTGGGCTGCCAGATCCTTCTCCCATTTTTGTGGTGCTGGGGATCAAACTCAGGGCCTCAGAGAGTGCAGAGCAAGCGTTCTACCAACTGAGCTAAACCCTGATCCCTTAAGGATCATATTACATGCAAATATTGTTCACCACTTTTGCTAGAAATTTACTATGTTCTTTAAGCTTTTACTGGATATGCCTTCATTTGTTTTTTATTATGGATAAAGAGAATGTGCAAATATAATTTCAGATTATTTATTTCCATCCAGTCTCTCCAGTTAGGTGTCATTATTATGAAGAAAATTAGCACTTTTTCTATGGTGTTAAAAGTTAAACCAGGACTTGCGATGCTATGCTCATTGTGCTATTTAAGAAATATAATTTAATTATATTATTCCTATTTTTAAAAGGGATCATATTACCAAAAAAAGTAGAATTGAAATGAGTGAGGCATGGTAGTTCCCTATTTTCTTTGATGAGATTAGAAATAACTTATTTACCCTTCAAGTTGCATCAGAACCGTTGACTTCATTAGAGAAGTAGCCAGGTGGCATTTATTGGAGTGTTAGCTAAATATATGGTGTGGATTGAGACACAGGGCATATTTTTTAATGTCACAAAAGACCACTTCTTATGACGGTGTCCTTCCCTGCAGCTGAGCACCAACCTTCCATAGAACTTGCAACCCTCCCTTTCCGTCATAAATGAACTCAGTTTGCTAAGAATAAAAAGAATGTGCTTAATTGATCCTTTATCCATCCCTCGCCTCTCCTGGGCTCTCTGGAAGCCTTCTGTGGTTTGCCAAGCTCTCTTCCCCTCTTTCCTGCTATTTGTTGGTATCCCACTTGAACATCTCTTCCCCTGTCTGCAGAAGTGCCTTTGAACTTGAACCCTTTCCAAATCTACAGCCATTTTTTTGCTCTATATTGCAGCTTTGGCTTTTACTGGAGAATTTCTTCAACCAAATCTTGCCTCCCAGTGCTGGTGAGCTGGCCCTTCACCTTGTGTGCTCAGCCACCCTGTGCTTCCTCCATCAAGCAGTAAGTCTTTCTGACCTGTCCCTGAAGCAGCTGCTGGCCCTATTCCTCCTGCTCCCCCTCCTGTGAAGCCTGTGTAGTGGGCATGGTCATCAGGTTTCACTCCAAGCACAGTTGTTGTTGTTGTTGTTGTTGTTGTTAGGTGCCGTCGAGTCAGTGTCCGACTCATAGCAACCCTATGTACAACAGGTGAAACACTATTGTCAGTGCTTCTCTGCTGTTCCTAGGGTTTTCAATGCAGATTGATTTTTGGGAGTGGGTTGCTGGGCCTTTCTCCCAAGCCTACAGTATCTGGTGTTCCCAGGTGGTCTCCCATCCAGATACTAACCAGGCCCAACCCTGCTTAGCTTCTGAGATCTGACAGGATCCGAAGCCACAGTGCTATGGCTGCAGGCCCAAGCACAGTGGTTCTAAGAAGCTTGTCAAGGGCTTCTCAACCACTCCATATACCTGGTGGGAGAAAGTCTCCCTTGTAAAAGTTTCTCAAACCAGGCGTCTAAGATACAGTTCTAAATTTTGGAGAGGAAAAAAAAATCTGTGGCTTAAAAATATTGTGACTTTTCTTTAAAGTATTAAAGAAAACTTTTTTTAATAGACAAGAGGATCTAATATCCCTTTTAAAGCTCTCAAACACTTCAGAATTCCCTTCTCTCCCTTTTCTCCCTACCCCACCACCTCTCCTTGGGTGGGAAAGCAGTCAGTAACACTTTATAGGCGGCATTTTGCCTGGGCTCCAGCCATCCAATTCTTCTAATGGGCCTTGGGCAGCTATCCCAGGCCAGATAAGTCACATTAAAGCTGAGAATAAAACCAGGGGATTGGATTTCTCTTTATATTGGGAGGGAAAAAATGTGCCACTTGAGGTCTTGGTTCCTGGAAGCTGTTGATGTGCTTTTTTCAAAGGTCTTCAGTCACCATTCTCTGAAGCCCATCTTAGGTTTTGGGTCATCTTAGGCAGGTTTCTGCTTTGGTTTGGTAGAAAGTTGCTCTAAAGAATGGTACGAAATTTGTCTGCTCTGGTGTCAGGCTGAGGTAGGAGAGGGGAAGGAAGCTACTATTTATTTGGTCCACAGCAATCTTCAGTGTCTAGTTGCAGATTAACTGGGGGAACCTCAGGGTGGGCCTGAGCATCTCCATTCTGTAGGTGAGTGGCTTCCAGAGCATAAAATCATGTGTTCTCTCCACACACACACACACAGCTGGTACCATGGGAAGCCAGGACTCAAACCATGCCTGCCTAATGCCAGAATTTGCCTTGTCCTGCAGAGAACACGGAGTCTTTAAAGAAAGACTCCATTTGGGAAATCTCCCCGGCGTCCAGAGAGCTTTGATAAATAGTGTGCTACCTATTTATCGGGGCTGGGATTTAGCTCAGTTGGTAGAACGCTTCTCTACAGTCTCTGAGGTCCCAGGTTCGATTTCCAGCACCACAAAAATGGGAGAAGGACATGGCAACCCACTCCCGAAGCAATCCTGAAACAATTAACCATTGAAAACCCTATAAAGGTCACTATGAGTCAGACATGACTTGATGGCACCTAACAACAACAACAACAACCTATTTATCTTCCAAACAGGGACACATATCCGGGACAAATGCTAACGTGGATGGGATGCAAGGACACCAGGCACAAAATGGCTCTGTCATGGGGATGCTGGGACGTTCACTCAATCTTTCATCAGCTTTGGTTGTGGTGGTTTTGTGGCTGATGCCAAGAGGCAAGGCTACCATGGGGAATCGTGGAAGTGAGCAGCCAGTGCATCTCTGTAAAGGCCCTTCTTTCACCACCACATCATAACTCCTTCCGATGGGCTCCTGTCCCAAGGCCAAAGCCCTGGCCAAATTCCCTGAAGCACATGACAATCATTGTGCCAGTCAGAGCTGGGGGAGGAGAGGGGACATGATTCCAATCTAAAACTCGCATCCCTGAGCCATTTTTCAGAAGGAACCACAGCAGGGGAAAACATTCAAACTGCATCTTGGTTCTAGAGCCAAACTGGAAGCTTTGTGCAATCGGTGAGAACTTGGAGAATGAGCTGCACAGATCCGGGGGTGAGGGGAAGGAGGGGTCCCTTCTACTTCTCTGCTCCCTCACCTTTGCTCTATCTGTTCGTCAAGGTGAAAATTGGTGTAGCTGTTAGAGCATTGCCAATGCAAAGGTCAGAAATAGCCAGAAAGCTCCTGTGATCAGTCGTGCCAGTCATGGTAGGGTGAGATGTACTTGTTATGTACTTGTAAGTTTTCTGACTTTCAGATCCTGTGACATATGAGGCCTAACTGGCCCCAGGTATACCATGTGCCTCAGGGCTGGCCAGGTCCTGGAGTGAGTCAGTGGCCCACCTTCCAGAACCTTCATATGCAAGCCAGTCGATCCAGAGCCCACACCCCACCCTCAGGCTCTCCCACTCAGGGCCGCCATCTTCCTACCCTAGTTACCTCAGGGCAGGTGCCAGACAAACAGGGACAACAGTTATGCCCCAGAGCCCGTGGACATTATACAAACTGGCCAATCCGAAACCTGTCACCCTGTTTTGTCCACTCCTTCCTGAAAAAGCCACTGAAAGTTTCTTGTCCACATTTTGCCTTTACCTCCTCTGCCTGTGGGGTAACCCTGTGTTTCTCTGTGTGGGCCCCCTGCTCTTGGAACTGTGAATAACAAACTACTCTTCAATGGCATTTGTCTCCTGATCGGTTTGGCTCACCATACCTAATCAATAATGAAACATACATTTAAAAAGAGAAGCCTGCCAGATGCAGTGGCACACGCCTGTGATTCCAGTGACTCAGGAGGCAGAGGCAGGAGGATTGCAAGTTCGAGGCCAGAGGCAGCCTGCATAACTTATCGAGACCCTGTCTCAAAATACAAAGTAAAAAATGGGCTAGGGGTACAGCTCCATGGCTGAGTGCTTGCAAAAAGCATGTGTGAGGCCCTGAGTTCAACTCCCCAGATCTGCAAAAATAAACACATTAATTAATTAATTAATTAATTAAAATATAAAGAGAGAAGCCATCACCTCCAAAGCCATTTGCCCTCTTCTTCTTAAAGATGGGGACTGGGGTTTGGCTCAGTTGGTAGAGTGCCACTCTGCACTCTCTGAGGCCCTGGGTTTGATCCCCAGCACTGCAAAAAATGGGAGAAGGATGTGGCAGCCCACTCCCAAAGCAATCCTCAAACAAATCAGCCATTGAAAACCCTGTAAATAGCAGAGAAGCACTGACATAGTGCCGGGCATGGCACAGTGTTGGGGAGTGTTTCCTTCTGTTGCACGCAGGATTGCTATGAGTCAGACCTGACTCAGTGGCACCTACCAACAACAACAGCCTTACAGATGGTCCCAGAGCATGGGAAGCAAGGCACTGCAGTGCCAGCAGAATTCCACTCTCATCAACAACCATACATAGCCCACATTCTCTTCAATGGCAGCCAGATAAAGCAGCAAAAGGGGACATTTTATTTTTAAAAATACCCTAGCCAAATGTTGTCATAGCGTAATAGTAGGGTCTGGGCATGCACTGAGCAAAGGAACACCCTACCCTGAGTCAGGGGAAAGAAACCATCAGCAGGACCAAGGAGCCAGTCACAGCTCTTTGATTGCCATTGGTTCCTATAACAATGATCATGGGTACCTGTGAGCCACCTCAAATACTTTGGGAGAATACATTAAAAATATACACATTGAATTCATTGTGCTCTACTGCAAAATATACATGTATAGTAAAGAAGCTTTTAAGAGTAAAGATATTGAGGCAGAGGCAGGAGGATCACAAGTTCGAGACCAGAGGCAGTCTGCTTAACTTAGTGAGGCAGTAACTTAGCGAGACCCTGTCTCAAAAAGTCAAAAAAATGGGCTGAGGGCGCAGCTCAAGGGTTCAGCACGTGCCCAGCATGCAAGCGCGAGGCCCTGGCTTCAACCCCCATTACCACACACACAAAAAAAAGAGTAAAGATATTCAATATAGAAAAACAGAATTTTCAAAGTTAAAAGACATCCCAATAAAGCCGGTATTTTTTTTCCTCCATGGCACCTCCATGAGTAATTAATCTTGAAATGCCTCTGCAAGAGTTCTTGTTTGTTTCAAAGGCAGGAAACAACTGTGTTTCCCTTCGTGAACAAAGTCCATAAATATTTTATGTGAGAGAGGAGAATTGACTTTATCCCAAGAACATTTGTCATCCACAGTAAGGACACGAAATCCACTCTGCCCACCAGCCAGCATTCGCTGGAAGCCCGGTGTTAAATGGCGCCCACTCGATCTCTTTCTACTCACCCTTTAGCCTCTGTAGCTATGCCAACGTCAGTTAACTTCATTCCTACACCTATGGAGGGAGAGCAAAAATACAGTTTGCGTCACTCGGGGGTCCTCAGAAAGGATCTGCCATTTCCTAGGGAAGGGGTAGGGACGGCTCTGGCCTCTTTCCCTTCATGCATGAAGGCACACCTTCCTCCTGGTTTCCCACCCCAGGGGCATCTTGGTGGAGGCTGACAGCCTTGTGATGCGCACCCGCTGCAGATGACAATGGGGAGGGCAGAGCTGTGACAAAGGCAGCGGTGCAGGGAAGTCAAGGGGCTCACATTGCCCCAGGATGGACGAGGCAGCCCACCGCTCTGTGACACCTCTGAGGCCCGTCACTTTCCCACGAGCTCTCTTGCCAGAACTGCTCTCACTTGGACTTAGTTCCGGTCTCTTATTCCTCACTAAAAGTGGAACCCTTGGAAGGAGGAGTGGGCATGGGCTTCGAGGTCAATGTCAGCAGTGAGAAAGTTCAAGGTGCCATTTGCTCAGTTCAAAGCCACACTCCAGATGTGCAATTTCATGTTTCCATTAAGAGAGTTTCCCATCCAGGGCTTGGCAGCTTCAGATCCAGGAAAACGCTCCTGAATTATTGTTGTTGTTGTTGTTAGGTGCCGTCGAGTCGAATCCGACTCATAGCGACCCTCATAGGGTTTTCAATGGCTGACTGTTTCCGGATTGCCTTGCGAGTGGATTGCCAGGTCCTTCTCCCATTTTTGTGGTGCTGGGAATTGAACTCGGGACCTCAGAGACGGCAGCGCAGTGCTGTACCAACTGAGCTAAATCCCCCTGAATTATAGAGAGACTTTTAATCCCTGGCCTGGGGATGCTGACTTTGGAACCCACAGTCTGACCCTTTGCCATGTGTCCTAACCTCTGTCCATTCAACCGTGGTGGGCGACACCAAACCCAAAACAACGAAACAGCTACCTGAGCTTCCCCCTCTGGCCCAGCAGAGCCACAGGTGGAGGGGCAGCTGGGAGAGGAGGTAGGGAGACAGAGGGGACACCTCACTGTCTCTCAGCACTAGTAGGGCTGCGGCCGCCCTCATCTTGTGCAGAAGAAGGGCCCCCTCACTCCCTCTGCCCGGCCTCAGCCTGGGTCCTTAACCTCTCCCGGGCAAAGGATCAATGAGCACCACTTTGATGCCCAGAGTGTGGAACGTCTTCTTTCCCCAACCAGGTGCCCATCCTGTTCCTGTCCTTCACAGAGTAGAGGCTCCAGGCACTTCCCGCACTTTAGTAGCCCCCACTTGCGCAATCCCTTGATGACATTTTATCATTGGGCCCAGTGTTCATAATGCCCCACCCCAGCAATGTCTGACCTGCTGGCTGCCTCCTCTCTCGCCTCCACTCTGATCTTACATGGGCCAAGCTGTGAGCTCTGGGTATCCCTTTTAACAACAGATGATTTGCCCATGGAGGGGCCAGGCAGCCTAGAAACCATTCTGGGCTGTGGAAGAAGAAGCCAGGTCTTCCTAAATTCAACCCTAGGATTAAATATCGTGACAACCTATTTCTTTTTCTTTCTTTTTTTCTTTTTTTTTCGGTACTGGGGGTTGAACCCAGGGCCTTGCGCTTGCATGCTCTGCAAGTGCTGGGACACTGAGCTGCACCCCCAGTC
Organism: Pedetes capensis; assembly: GCA_007922755.1. Lineage (NCBI taxonomy): Eukaryota > Metazoa > Chordata > Mammalia > Rodentia > Pedetidae > Pedetes > Pedetes capensis. The sequence goes on along the minus strand of VMDO01011392.1, from coordinate 10,226 downwards.
CTTTTTTTTCTTTTTTTCTTTTTGAGACAGGGTCTCACTAAGTTACGCAGACTGCCTCTGGTCTCGAACTTGGGATCCTCCTGCCTCCGCCTCCCGAGCCACATACGCCACCGTGCCTGGCATGTGACCACCTAGTTCTATGGTTCTCTATACCAGAGGCCTGGGAAAGGAAAGCTAAAGCTTATTAACTCTGAGTCAGCCGTGTCTGCATGGAGCACGGCAAAAATGCAGGCCATGTTGCTCTGTAGACTAATTAGTCAGACAGAAGCAAAGGAGCCCAGCTTTGCTGCAGTGCACCTGTGAGCTAAATTAGACACAGCATTCTGGGGATGCCAGCGAACATTTTAAAAGCCTCTTTCACAGTTGGCAACCAATTTATCTCATTCTTTCAAAGCTGCTAACAACTGGAACATAGGTAGAAATGCTTCAGGTAGCTTTTATTACAGGGACTATACTTTTTCAAAAAGATGCCAAGTTGCAAAAGCCCTTTTTGGACATGTTCTTTCATGGAAGGTTATATCGCAACTCAAAGCTGCATACAAGTTCAATTTTTTAAAAGTCATTTGGCAAGAGGTCCTTGAACTTGGACAATGACTCTCTCTTGCTTCTCCTAATTACCAGCTGTCATTTTCAGTGTAGAAAAATAGCATATAATTTTTAAGAGGAAACTTTTTTCTCTTGGCTTACTAGTTTGTCAGCAATTCAGTTAAGGTAATTAACAATCACTAGAGGATAATGGCCTGCAGCCATAGCCCTGTGGCATCCAATCCTGTCAGATCTCGGAAGCTAAGCAGGGTCAGGCCTGGTTAGTACTTGGATGGGAGACCACCTGGGAACACCAGGTGCTGTAGGCTTGGGACAGGGACCCAGCAACCCACTCCCAAAAATCAATCCGCCATTGAAAACCCTATGAACAGCAGAGAAGCACTGACAATACTGTTTTGCCTGTTGTATGCAGGGTCGCTATGAGTCGGATACTGAGTCGACAGCACCTAGCAGCAGAGGTAACAGTTTAAACTCTAGTGGGCAGTGATCCAAGTGAATGGAGGGTCATGGTCATCTGCAGATTGTTTCTGATGGGAGGAAGGAAGTTTGGCAGTATCAGAATACTCTCAGAATTTGATTTGGTGGGGTTTTTGGGGTGCTGTCTCTGGAGAAAACCTTGTTGGTGTCACGAGGGTGCAAGTCTTGGTTCCACTGCAGACTCATTTTTTCCCCACAGTCCCCACAGCTCCAGCCCAACCCTATAAACAAGCAATGCGCCCAGGGTATGGATAATGTTTAGGAGTCCAAGAAGGTGATGATGGAGTTTGGGGTTTGGGTTTTAACCCTTGTTCCAGCGCCTCGGTAAAGTTATAAAAAGTGGAGCTGTTGTTTAGAGAATGGATGCGCTGCCTCAAGCCACAGTGACCATGGCTGGGAAAAGATTTTTCCAGCAGCAGCGAATGGATAAACACTGTTATGAAACACTGCACTGACACAGTTAAGCACACACGTCATTTACAGAGAGATGTAATATGCCGCGACAGTTGTTTACTTAGTGCCTAGAAGCAAGATGAGCTGGGCAGGAACAGCCAGGGTGCTATTTTTCAGTAGACAAACTGTATTTAATGCAAAATTAACTCTGAAGGAGAAGAGATGAGGGGAACCATCGCGTGGGCAGAATCTGAGTAGATGAAACAGCTGTCTGTTCAGAATGCGTGTGTGTGTGTGTGTGTGTGTGTGTGTGTGTGTGTGTGTGAGCAAACCTCTTCAAAGAGTGAGCAGACACGGCTGCCTTAAATTTGCAGATCAGCTCATCTGTAAGCGAGTAATGTTGCAGTTCCCGGCTGACCTCCAAGGAGTCTCTTTAAAGGCTCCGGAGGAGGAAGGATGATACAGGCACATCACAGCCTTTTAACATCAAAAGATACGTGGGGACGTTAAAAAGTAAATCTCTTGCAAATTTGCTAATTTGTGGTTTAGCAGGAAAATGTATGTTAGAGTCTTGGACCCCTTTATTTACTGATTGGCAGCAATTAAGTCACTACATATAATCCTTAATTTTCTCATCTCTAAAATGGGGCTCGTATTATCTCCTTTTCAGGATTATAATGAAGATTAAATATAAATAATAGAAAAAATTACACCCCCAAACTGGAAAAATCCAAGTCAAATCTGTAGTCTCGTTAATTATATTGTGCTCTATCAATCTTCTGGTTTTGATAACGTGCTATAGTTATAAGAAATATTATCATTAGGCAAAGCTGGGTAGACGGTACATGGGGACTGCTCTGTATATTTTTGCAAATTCCTGAGGCTATAATTATTTCAAAGTAAGTAGCTTTAAAAATAGGGAACATTTTATTATACGGTAATGCTGCAGTAAATATTTTACTACCTCATTTAATCCTCACAACGACTCCAAGTGGAAAGTACTCTAGCACAGAGAGGTAAATCATTTGTCCAAAGGCTGACAGCGAGGAAGTAGAAGTGCCAGGAGTAAAACCCAGAGGCGGTAGCTAGAACTTAGCGTGCTAGTATGAGACAATGTCTGACATTTAGTAGGAATATAATAACAGGGCTCAGATTTTTCTCAACAGTATTACTGTTTGGAAAGGAAAGGGAGCAAGGGACCCTTAGGCAGAAGCTGTGTACCCAGCCATTTTTGAAGACTCTGGCTCCCCCGGCAGGTGCCACCAACAGTGTTTCTTTGCCTTCCCTGCTCATGCATTGCCCCACATGTCCTGCCCGGAGCCAACCTTCCATCACAGCAGCCTTCAGCTAGCGCTGATGGGAGCTGCTGAATAAATCACCTGCCCCCTTGCTCTGTGGGCAGGGTAATTCTGGGACGCGTACTCAAGGCTGCTTCTCCAGTTGCCCATGGTGGTAACCACTCATGTTTTCATGACCCTTTGGCAGCCTGTGCATCCTTGGTCGCTCTCCCTCACTCCCTTGCACTGTTTCCTGGGATCTCCTCCCAAATGAGCTGGCCAGATCCTCCCTCTGCACCTATGGGTCCGCACTCTCAGATTTAACCAAGGGTGAACTGAAAATGTTCGGAAGAAGAAAAAAATCGCATCTGTGTTAAACATGTACAGACTATTTGGTCATTATTCCCTAAACGATACAGTATGACAACTATTTCCATAGCATTTACATTGTATTAGATAATACAAGTAACCTAGAGATGATTCAGGGGCTGGGATTTAGCTCAGTGGGTAGAGCGCTGTGCTGCAGTCTCTGAGGACCCGAGTTCAATTCCCAGCACCGCAAAGATGGGAGAAGGACCTGGCAATCCACTCCCAAGGCAATCCCGAAACAGTCAGCCATTGAAAACCCTATGAGGGTCGTTATGAGTCGGATGCCAACTCGAGGGCACCTAACAACAACAACAACAACAAGAGATGATTCCAAGTATGCAGGAGGGTTGTGTAGGTTACATGCAAGTGCAATGCCATTTTCTGTATGGGACTTGAGCATCAGTGGAGCTGGGCACCCACGGGGTCCTGGAACCAATGCCCTGGATTCCAAGGGATGACTGCCCTTGTCCCTGATCTGTCCCTAGTGGAGCCCTAACTATGACAATGCCTCTTTCTACATCAAGTTGTATTCCTAAACATTTGTGTGTCATTGAACATATTCTGTAAATTCACCAAGGGAGCAGTAAATCAAAAGATTGTAAAGACCCTTTCACAGCTGGGAGTGGTGGCGCACACCTGTAATCCCAGCAGCTCGGGAGGCAGAGGCAGGAGGATCTCAAGTTCAAGACCAGAGGCAGTCTGCATAACTTAGCGAGACCTTGTCTCATAAAATAAAAAAAAAAAAAATGGGCTGGGGGCGCAGCTCAGTGGTCCAGCACTTGCTAAGCATGCAGGTGCGAGGCACTGGGCTCAACCCCCAGTACCACACACACACACAAAAAATCCCTTTCACCTATTGAGAAGAAAACCTGTCTCTCCATTCATCTTTCTGTGCATCTGGAGTTTCATATGTGCATCTGAGTTTTTGCCCTTTGGGGATATAACAATAAAGCCAGTCCCTGGTGACTTTTTGTAACGGGAAGAGGTTATTGGCACGGTTATTAAAAGGAACTTCATTCCTCCATTTGACTGGTCTTTTCAGGCTCCTTTGTCAAACCTGGTTTCTGATGAGACATTAGTAACACTTTCTTTGGGAAAAGATGCGGAAAGGCCTCCAGCAGATCCCTCCTTCCCTCTGGTCCTCTCTTCCCAACCCAAGGCACCCCCATCCCCCCTGCAGCCCAGTCAAGCTGCCCCCTCACCCTGCATGTCCGTGACCAGGAGACAGCCACTTGTTTTCTGGTACACCCAGTGCTGGAAGGTACAGCATTTCTGACCCGCCTCGGATTCTCTTCTCAAGAAATTGATCTCCTTCCCATCCCTGATGGAATACTTCACGAATTCTCCAATCAGCTCCTCTTCCACTGTTGCATATGGGATGTTGTTCTCAGGCCGATGGATGAGAAAAATAGGAATGATCCTGGCAAGGGAGAGAACATGTTCTCAGTTCTCAAGATGGGAAGCACATGCTGCGGCATTGTCCCTTCACCGGGGGCAGCAGGGAGCTGCCAAACCAATTGCTGCGTTCCCTTTGAATTTTCTTTCCTGTGCTGGGGATCAAAGCTGGAGCCTTGCACATGCTGGGCAAATGCTCCATAACTGGGCCACACCCCTAAGCCCTCCATTAGATGCAGACTAAAAATCCCCCAATTATTTCTTGATGAGGAAGAAGATTCATTTGTTTGTAGAATTGGTTAGAAGTTAATTTTCATTTCAATCGCTCATGTAGAAATGAACGTCTTCATTGTTGTTGTTGTTGTTAGGTGCCGTCAAGTCACTATCTGACTCATAGCGACCCTGCCTACAACAGGGAAACACTATTGTCAGTGTTTATCTACTGTTCATAGGGTTTTCAATAGCGGATTGATTTTTGGGAGTGAGTTGCCAGGTCCTTCTCCCAAACCTACAGTCCCTGGTGTTCCCAGGTGGTCTCCCATCCAAGTGCTAACCAGGCCCAACCCTGCTTAGCTTTTGAGATCTGATGGGATCAGATGCCACAGAGCTACAGCTGCAGGCAAATGTGTTGTTGTTGTTAGGTGCTGTCGAGTTGGTATCCGACTCATAGCAACCCTACATACAACAGATGAAACACTATTGTCAGTGCTTCTCTGCTGTTCATAGGGTTTTCAATGGCGGATTGACTTTTGGGAGTGGGTTGCCGGGTCCGTCTCCCAAGCCTACAGTATCGAGTGTTCCCAGACAGTCCCCCATCCAAGTACTAACCAGGCCCAACCCTGCTTAGCTTCTGAGATCTGACAGGATCGGATGCCACAGGGCTATGGCTGCAGGCACCTTCATTGTGGTTATAGCTTAATAACCCATTAGTCAAAGACTATAATCCATCCACCATCCATCCATCCATCCATCCATTCCTCCTTCTTTCCTTTCATTCAGTCAGTGAGTATTCAGACAGTGGCCTCCATTTGGCAGATACTCTTCCACAAATAACAATAAAGAAAACAAAGGTTCTGCTCTTGTAGATCTTATATTTAAATGAAAGAGGCAGACAATGACTAAATGCACAGTGCTCAGTGCTAGGTGGAAATTTAAAGCTGTGGAGGGGAGACAGGTAGCACAGCCCTGGGGAAGGGGCTGCCTTTTTATTTAGGGAGGTCAGAGACATGCTTGTTACTTAATGCAGGACCTGTGAGCAGAGATCTATAGGAAATGAGGGAGGAACCATGAGAGTATCTAAGGCAAGACCATCCCAAGTGCAAGGAACAGCAAATGGAAAAGGTTCTGAGCCCCAAAAGCATTTTTTATTTCTTTTCACTTTAGGACGAAAGCTTTTTGGGTTTTACTAAAGAAATGTCTAATACCAGCAAGCCTGCAGCCGTAGCCCTGTGGCGTCCGATCCTGTCAGATCTCAGAAGCTAAGCAGGGTTGGGCCTGGTTAGTATTTGGATGGGGGACTGTCTGGGAACACTCGATACTGTAGGCTTGGGAGACGGACCCGGCAACCCACTCCCAAAAGTCAATCCGCCATTGAAAACCCTATGAACAGCAGAGAAGCACTGACAATAGTGTTTCCCCTGTTGTATGTATGGTTGCTATGAGTCGGATACTGATTCGAAGGCACCTAACAACAACAACAATACCAGCAAGGTGGAAGGGGGCAAATTTAGGGCAGTGGCCTTGCCCCATACCCCTGAAAGTAGCCTGGCCACCAAGCCTCTGTCTGCCATACTTCATGATTTTTGCAGGATTCAAGGGATGGTCTGAAGATCCCCCCTTCCACCAAGCAAAAAACGTTCAAGGTTTGTCTGAGTTTTTATTCATTCTGTAGGATTTGGGAGAGGGGGTTTGGGCAGGGAGAAAGAGGGCTAGACATTATTCATGGTCTTAATTAGCCTGGTCTCTGCCCAGTGGGACATCGTTTGCATAGACCACATGACATCATTCATATTCATGAATTCAAAAACAGAAGCTGCAGGAGTGTGGAGTATTTTCTGTTTGAGACCCCATAGGCTCCAGGAAAGGGAGCTGCTTCAGGCCTGGGTCATTATCTGAGGTAAACATGGGAGATGCGGGGGGGGGGGGGGGGGGGGGGGGGGGGGGGGGGGGGGGGGGGGGGGGGGGCCGGAAGCTGGGGATGCGCAGGGCCAGCTGTGTGTGTGTGTGTGTTCCTGCTGCAGAATCCTCTGATTTAGATCCCACAGACGTGGAGTCGGGGCCCTGATGCCCTTCTGAGGCCACTTCCCCTCCCTATACAACAATCACTCATGTGCTCACAAATTCTTCCATTGCACAGCCGGGAAATGATTTCTGACAGAAAAAATGTCCTCATCTATCTTCAGGACAGTGGCCTGTGTTCTGTGAGGCTGATGAAACCAATTAAGCTCCTACCCACCACTAGCTTTGGCCCTTTCCAAGTCCCTAAATCATTCTCAAGGTTCATAAAGTTGTGTTCGTTTCCTTTAAAAGGGCCCCAGATGGTGTAAGTCAAGCCTCACAAAACTTGAGTCTGGCCTGGCCTGAGAGGCTTGTGGTTCTATGTGTGGTGGATGGATTAGTGGGGTCAACCGTTGCTTCTTTTTTTTTTTTTTTTTGCAGTACTGGGGGTTGAACCTAGGGCCTCGCACCTGCATGTTTTGCAAGTGCTCTACCACTAGGCTGCACTCCCAACCCATTTTTGACTTTTTAATTTTGAGGCAGGGTGTCACTAAGTTACACAGGCTGCCTCTGACCTTGAAATCATGATCTGCCTGCCCCTTCCTCCAAGTCACTGGGATTAGAGTCATGCACCACCATGCTTGGCTACCTATAAGGAGTTTTTAACAAAGGATAGCCTAAACAGATGGCATATGACATATATATATATAGCTGGGATTTAGCTCAGTTGGTAGAGCACTGCGCTGCAGTCTCTAAGGTCCCAGGTTCAATTCCCAGCACCACAAAAATGAGAGAAGGACCTGGCAATCCACTCCCAAGGCAATCCCGAAACAGTCGGCCATTGAAAACCCTATGAGGGTCGCTATGAGTCGGATATCGACTTGACGGCACCTAACAACAACAACAACAACTATATATATATATATATATATATATATATATATATATATATATGTGAAACAAGTAGGCAAAATAAATAAATAAATAAATAAAAGTACAAAAAGAATTGCCTTTGGAGACACTTTTTTAAAGGTAGGATCATATTGGATTTCTTTATAAAAGAGAAGTAGAATTATTTTGAGTTTCCTAGCAGCTGTTTTTCAGAGATGAGTCTACGTACGTTGCAGGTGATAATAGGTTCAGTAAGGGTGCTCAGTTTTAAACCAGAGATGATCAAATCAGACTTCCGATTTGCTGAGAAGGCAGCTGCGCCCCCAGCCCATTTTTTTTACTTTTTGAGACAGGGTCTCGCTAAATTACGCAGACTGCCTCTGGTCTCGAACTTGCAATCCTCCCACCTCCGCCTCCCCAGCCGCTGGGATTACAGGTGTGAGCCACTGCACCCAGCAACCTTTGCTTCTTTAAGGAGAAACTTCAGAGGACAAGACTGGAAAGAAGAGGGATTATACAGGAAACATAGCAGGCAAGTTCTTATAACACAAAATTTAACTCGTGCCAGATTGCGGTCTGAGTATATTTAACAGAAAAGGAATTGTGTTTTTTCTTGGCATTACCCTAATTTCTGTTAAGGTTTCAGACAAATGCTTCCATACTAAATAAGAATGTTAAGCATTGCTGGCAAAGAGCAGAAAGTATTTGACTTGCTCCTTCGTCTGCTCAACGTACCTCCTAAGGGAAAATATTTTCCCCATTTTGTGAGTTAACAGGGGCAACATAGCTAAGAATTCCATCCTTCTTTCCCCTCCCAGTTTTTACTGATTTATAAATGGGTCCTCTACCTGGCATTTCCAATGTGGACTCCTATGACCCTTTTCAATTCTTCTTAGCATGGAAATCCAACCTCAACCAACAAACAGGCCAGGAAACACAAAGTCTAGACTCCCAAAAGTTCGCTGGGTCAAAAATAATGAGGCAATGAGTGGATAAGCAAACCAGTGTAGGATTCCCAGAAGTGAATACTGTCTCACTGTGTTCTTGATCACCCAATCCACTCTTCCCTGTCATGCTGTCATAACTTATTTTCATCATAGGACTAATGGTACTGTGATAGTCTCTTATTCGCTTGTGTTTGCTTATTGTTTCGACAAGGTAATCTCTATGAGAGTGGATACCTCTTTTTTTCTATTTAACATGGTAGATACATTGATCAAATGAATTCATCCATCCATTCATTCACACATGTTGTTAGGTGCTGTCGAATCAGGTTTGACTCATAGAGACCCTCATAGGGTTTTCACTGGCTGATTGTTTGGGGATTGCTTCAGGAGTGGGCTGCCACATCCTTCTCCCATTTTTGCAGTGTTGGGGATCAAACCCAGGGCCTCAGAGAACACAGAGCAGCACTCTTACAACTGAGCAAAACCCTAGCCCTGATATTTTAGTTAAAGACTATTTATCTGTGTAGTGCTGGGATTTAGCTCAGTGGGTAGAGCGCTGCGCTGCAGTCTCGGAGGTCCCGAGTTCAATTCCCAGCACCGCAAAAATGGGAGAAGGGCCTGGCAATCCACTCCCAAGGCAATCCCGAAACAGTCAGCCATTGAAAACCCTATGAGGGTCGCTATGAGTCGGATACCGACTTGATGGAACCTAACAACAACAACAACATTTATCTGTATGTCTCTGAAGACCAAACAAGAACAGAACCGTAGCCATGTGATCCCTCACAGAGAAACCAAATGAAACACTGGGCCTATGGGTCCTTCTCATCCTCCCACCCCCAGACCCTCAAGTTCCCAGTAAGTCAGAGGCAGTAACACGAGACATGGTCAGAACACTTACTCTGGCACTTCTCCAAAGCCTTCCAGAGGCTGTGCTTCCGCAGCGTAGATCTTGGCGTAGTATCTGGCAGTATTTTGAACATAGCATTCCTGTATCACCCAAATACATGGGAAGTCCAAGTGATTAGAAGATTCAGACAGACGCTTGCCTAGCAAGACTGTTCAGGAGATTTTACAAAGGAAGTTCTAGCCAATGGATTCCCAGACCTGTCCCCTTAGTTGAGGGTCACAGAAGCAACATTTCTTTCTTTATTGATTCGTTTATTCATTCGTTTATTTTGCAGTACGAAGGATCCAATCCCAGGCCCTGTGCATGCCAGGCAAGAGCTCCATCACTAAGCTACACGTTCAGCCCCTGAAGCAACAATGATTAGAACATAGAATTGGTGATGTGCAGAAGAGCTCTGGGATGTGAACTCTCCAGGCCACGGTCAAGTGGTCTCTGGCGCCAGGTGCCCCTGAACTATAAAATTGCTAGAGTCAGCATAGCTGAAGGTCACCCCTAAACTAATAGGACTGGCCCCTTGGTATGAGGTCAGGTAATGCTTGCTTGGGGGCCCTCCTGGGTTTCCTGTGAGGTCTCTCCCTGTAATTCCTTCTCAGAGCTATGACTAGAGTAGTAGATAATGAACACCATGACAGGATTTCTGGATTTGGAAAAGCAAAGTGGATTCTACTTTCTACTCTGTGATGCCTTTATGACTGGGGCTGTAGATGCTGGGGGGGTTTCCATGACCAGGTCACAGTAGAGTGGAAGGAAGACTCAGTCAAAGAAAAGAGAAAGAAAGAAAGGAAGAAAGAAAAAGAGAGAGAG
>VMDO01011391.1:0-67036 GCA_007922755.1 Pedetes capensis | reverse complement strand
TTGTTGTTGTTAGGTGCCGTCGAGTCGGCATCCGACTCATAGCGACCCTCATAGGGTTTTCAATGGCAGACTGTTTCGGGATTGACTTGGGAGTGGATTGCCAGGTCCTTCTCCCATTTTTGCGGTGCTGGGAATTGAACTCGGGACCTCAGAGACTGCAGCGCAGCGCTCTACCAACTGAGCTAAATCCCAGCCCCCAGATAATCATATAGTCTACTATACTGGGATTGACAAACTAAAGAGGAATGGGATTGCATTCATCATCAAAAAAAAAAAAAATCTCAAGATCCATCTGGCAATACAGCGCTGCCAGTGATAGAATAATATCCATATGTCTATAAGAAAGGCCAGTTAATATGACTACTATTCAAATTTATGCACCTACCACTAAGGCCACAAATGAAGTTAGGGAAGATTTCTATCAGCTTCTGCAGTCTGAAATAGACCAAATATGCAATCAGGGTGTACTGATAATTACTGATGACTTGGACAAAAAAGTTAGAAACAAAGAAGAAGGATCAGTAGTTGGAAAATATGGCCTTGGGGGACAGAAACAATGCTGGAGATTGAATGATAGAATTTTGTCAGACCAATGACCTTTTCATAGCAAATACATTTTTTTCATCAACATAAATGAAGACTATACACGTGGACTTTGCCAGCTGGAACATACATGAACCATTTGTGGAAAGAAATGATGGAAAAGCTCCATATCAAATTTCAGAACAAGACCAGGTGGTGATTGTGGATCAGAACACCAACTGTTCATATGCAATTTCAAACTGAAACTGAAGAAAAGTAGAACAAGTGTTATTAAAACTAAGGTATGACCTTGAATATGTCCCACCTGAGTTCAGAGACCACCTCAAGAACAGGTTTAATCCATTTGACACAAATGATAGAAGACCAAGATCAATGATATCACTCAAGAAGAAACAAAAGGTTATTAAAAAGACAGGGAAAAAAACAAATGAGCAAATTATATGTCAAAAGAGATTCTGAAACTTGCCCTTGAATGTCAAGTAGCTAAAGTAAGATGAAGACATGATGAAGTTAAGGAACTAAACAGATTTCAAAAGGCAGCTTGAGAAGACAAAATCAAATATTTTAATGACATGAGCAAAGAGCTGGAGATAGAAAATCAAAAGGAAAGAACACATTTGTTTTTATCAAGCTTAAGGAATCAAAAAAAAAAAAAATTGAAGACTCCAGTAGCAATGGTGAAAGATTCTATGGGGAAAATATTAAATAATGCAGGAAACATCAAAAGAAGATGGAAGGAATACACAGAGTCATTATCCAAAAAAAATTAGAATTGGTAGATGACCAACCATTTCAAGAAGTAGCATATGATCAGGAACCAATGGTACTGAAACACAAAGTGGAAGCTTCCATGAGAGAATTGGCAAAACACAAGACTCTAGGAAATAATGGAATATTGATAGAGATGTTTCAACAAACAGATGCAGCATTAGAAGTGCTAACCTGTTCATGCCAAGGGATTTGGAAAACAGCTACTTGGCCAACTCACTGGTGCCTATTCCCCCAAAAAAGGGATCCATCTGAATGTGGAAACTATGAAACCATATTATTAATATCACATGCAAGCAAAATTTTACTCAAGATCATTCAAAAGCCGCTGAAGCAGCATATAGATAGGGAACTGCCAGAAAATGAAGCCAGATTCAGAAGAGGGCATGGAACCAGGGACATCACTGCTGATGTCAAATGGATATTAGCTGAAAGCAGAGAATATCAGAAAGTTGTCTATGTTTTACTTACTATGCAAAGGCATTTGATTGTCTTCATCATAACAAATTATGGATAACATTGTCAAGAATGGGAATACTAGAGCACCTAATTGTAATCATGAGAAATCTGTACATGGACCAGGCAGCAATTGATTGTATAGAACAAGGAAACAGTGCTTGGTTTAAAGTAGAGAAAGGTATGGGTCAAGGCTGTATCCTTTCAACATATCTCTTCAATTTTTATGCTGAGCAAATAATCGGAGAAGCTGGACTTCATGAAGAACATGTCATCAGGATTGGATGAAGACTCATTCACAACCTGCATTATGCAGGTAACAAAACTCTGCTTGCTGAAAGTGAAGAAGAGTTGAAACATTTACTGATAAATATCAAAGAACATAGCCTTCAGTATGGATTGAATCTCAACATCAACAAAACAAAAATCTTTACAACTGGATCAGTATGCAACTTCATGATAAATGGAGAAAAGATTGTGGTTGTCCGTGATTTTGCTTTACTTGACTCTACAATCAACACCTGCGGAAGCAGCAGTCAAGAAATCAAAAGATGCTTTGGGAAAAGCTGTGGCAAAAGATCTCTTTAAAGTAAAGATGTAAAGTAAAGATGTAAAGTAAAGTAAAGTAAAGTAAAGAAAAGATGTCACATTGAAGACAAAGGTGCACCTGACTCATGCCATTGTATTTTCACTCACATCATATGGTTGTGAAAGTTGGATGTTGAACCAGGGAGACAGGAGAAGAATTAATGCTTTTGAGTTCTGGTGCTGGAGACAATTATTGAATATATCATGGACTGCCATGAAAACAAGTGAAAGTGACAATTTGATAATTTTCCTTAAAAGGCCCTTATAGCTTCCACTCTGCTTTCTTCCACTTTGCTTTCTCAATTTCCAGGAAGAAAAGTCTTGGCTAACTTTTCAGAGTAAGAGCCCTAGAAAAGTAGAGCCTACACAGCCTGCAGCTGTAGCACTGTGACATTTGATCCTGTCAGATCTCCAAAACTAAGCAGGTTCAGGCCTGGTTAATACTTGGATGGGAGACCACTTGGGAACATCAGGTGCTGTAGGCTTGGGAGAAGGACCTAGCAACCCACTCCCGAAAATCAATCTGCCATTGAAAACCTTATGAATAGAAGGGAAGCACTGACAATAGTGTTTCGCCTGTTGTACATAGGATGGCCATGAGTCAGACACTGACTCAACAACTCCTAACAACAACAGCAACACAGACATAGAGATCATGTAGGGAAGATCCAGAGAACCCAGGCTGACAACCAACATCAAGGCCCTGGCATGTGAAGAGGCCCTTAATCTTCAGTCTTCCTTTGTTCCCTAAGAATAACAACACATAGAAGAGAGAAGACTGTCCTTGATGAGCTGCTTCCCAATGTTGCACCCACAGAACTAAAAGCAATGAAATGGTGGCTGTTTAAGCCAATCCAATAAACATTGAGGTGTTTTATGAAGTAGTAGCACCTAACTGAAATCTAGAATATTTAGAAGTAATCATGCTAATTTGAAATCTTAAGTACTCACTATGCCCAAAGGTAATTGTCAACTACATTTCTTAAGAGATTTTGTAGATCATACAGTGCCCATTGTGCTATTTACACATAAAATTAAGTATTTATACATGAAATTTAAGTACTCACATAGGAATTCTACATTTGTAAATGAAATTTTGCTGTTAAAGATAGGGAAAAGCATGAATTTTAACCTTTAGAAATATCTTCAGAAAACAGAAAGGCTTGATCGTTGGATTAAAAAATATTTAGATATAAAATCAGGAGCATTATGGAGATTAAAATAACATTTGTTTGGATTTGGAAATCAGTTCTTTTTTCTGCTTTAATTTAAATCTGTCATTTCACAAATTCCTTCTCCCTGATTTATACAACATTTGTAAACGTTTCTGTTCACAAAGTTTCTAGCATAGCTTTCTCTGCTTTTCACATACTTTGTTTCTATATGGTACGCATAAATCATCATTGAATTCTTAGTACATTTTCTATGTATAATTATATATGAATTTTAAATTAGTGGATTTCTTAAGAAGAAATTACACTATAGTCTTCCACATATTTATTTATAAGTACAGAATTTTTAAATCAAATTATAATGAAGCGAGATTTACTAAAGTTTATCATCCTTCACAGACTCCTCCTGAAGCTCATTTGAACCTTCCCACCCTGAAGGGATATTGCCGGGAGTAGGCCTTCCCAGTTGACCTCTGATGGAACACAGAAATAAATCTTTGTCTTATTTAAGATATTGTTATATAGTAATATGATGATTAGTTTTATGGGTCAACTTGACTGGGTCAAGCAATGCACAGATATGTGATAAAACATTATTTCTGGGTATGTCAATGAGAATAATTCTAGAAGAGATTATCATTTGAATTGTGTCAAAACAGATTTGTTCTACCCAGAGTGGGTGTTTGTTGTTGTTAGATGCTATGGAGTCATGTCTGACTCATAGCAACCCTCATAGAGTTTTCAGTGGCTGATTGTTTCTAGATTGCCTTGGGAGTGGGTTGCCATGTCTTTCTCCCATTTTTTTGTGGTGCTGGGAATCGAACCCGGACCTTAGAGACTGCAGAGTGGCACTCTACCAACTGAGCTAAATCACAGCCCCCCAGAGTGGGTAGGCATTATTTAATATGTTGGGGCCTGCATAGAACAAGAAGGTAGAGGAATGTGGAGTATGTGGAGTGCTTTCTCTCTCTCCCTCTCTCCCCCTCCCCTTCTCTCTCTCTCTCTCTCTCTTTCACACACACACACACACACACACACACACACACACTCTGCATGAGCTGAGACATTGATCTTCTCTTGTTTTCATACAAGAACCTAAACTACTAGCACTTCTGATCTTTAGGTCTTTGAACTAAAACTAGAATTTATATCACTGACTGGCACAGAACATGAATACTGTTAGCTGTCATAATCATGTGAATTGCTTACCTATATTAAATCTCACTGTGGGGCATCTGTTTCTTGGAAGAACCCTAATAAAAGTAGTTTTTGTTCTCAGCCTTTATGGATTAAGCTATGTGGATATGTATCAAATTCAATTTAAATTAGGTAGGTGCTTATTAGATTTGTATTTGGTCTTCTTCAAATTCAATTTAAATTAGGTAGATGCTTATTAGATTTATATTTGTTTTTTTTACCTAAAATTACTGAAATTTCTGTAGAAGAGTAAGAATATCAAGTTATGAAGAATTTGCGAGCTTTAATTTTGCAACAAAAAGAGAAATAAATCAGATAAACTTATGTTTTCCAGTACTATGGGGTTGAACTGAGAGATGTGTACATGCTCGGAAAGAGCTCTATTACTGAGCTATACCTTCAGGTCCTTTCATTTTTTTTTTTCTTTTTTTGTTTTGAGACCTGGTCTAAGTTGTGCAGGCTGCTTCTTGCCTCATACTTGAAATCCTCCTTGTCTCAACCTTCTAAGTAGCTGGGATAACAGCTGTGTGCCACAGTGCCCAGCTCAGATAAACAATTGTAAAGTAGGGTAAGGTAAAATTTTATTTTTCTTTGGAAAAAGTAAAATAGCTATAGGAGGAAAAATATGATGGTATTAAAAACTTCTAAGTTACTCTAGTAATGACTCTACATGAAATATTTTTCAAACTCAAAGGAAATAATTATGTGATTTTAACTGGAATACTATCTATTGAGTAGAAATAGGGTCCCTGAAAAAAGAATTTGATCATATATTATCTTAGATACTTTTAATACCCATCATTTCTTTTCTATCTACTTTTGTTGGCCACTGAAACAATCACTAAATATATTGGTAGATTTTCACAGAATATTAGCACACACACTGGGCATTGAAATTGAGTTTTGATTTGGAATGTTTATTTTTCTGCTGCTCCTAGTGTTTCTTTATGAATTTACACATATTCTTTGATAACAAAATATTAAAGATACAAGCACAGAAATGTTTCTGCTTCTATATTGCTAGTTTATGGCAACAATATTTCAATACAAATAAAGCCTGATTACAATCCAATGAATGAAATTGATAGGACAATACAAAGCCTCTATGGCAATTATAATTTAGTCCTGCAATAATTTTACTTTTTACTGTATTATTTAATATAGACAACACTTCATAGTTTTTCTGCTATAGCAGAATAAGTAGTTATATGACTGTTTCCATGCTTAAATAAAACCCCAGAACCTTAAAGTCTCCACCTCTAGAAAAAATTTAAATAATGCGTGAGAAATACCAAGAGAAACTATTTGATGTACTCTACTCTCCCGAGGCAGACATTGTGCAAACACACATTATGCAAGCACAATTAATTCTTCAATCTCTCTGAAAAAATCCCTGATAATCCACAACACTGGAATCTTTGAATAGGAAGGGTCATATGTCCCTGGGGATGCTTAATTTGCATATGGCTAAGTCCTACACAGATGAGGGCAATGAAGGTGCTAAGGGTGATTTCTGAATGAAGGTGTCACCTGTGAAATGATGCAAATTGACTCTTTGCTTGTCTACCTCCCTGCTGCTAACTGGGAGTACTGTTCCTTGGCTAATTTCCTAATAAACTACAGGTGGGCAGGTGTTGAGGTTGTGCCATTACAAATCATCATCTGTTAGATCAAAGTGCAGAGGCAAGAAGGGCAGGTGTGCAGTATTAATAGCTACATTTATCTCCCCAGTCACTTAATAACTGGTTATGGTGTGTCTTCCTTGTAACAGGGCATCTCATGGACTCCAAAAGCATTTTGATGAACTTAATGTACTTCATGCTGGCCGTGCTCTCCTGTGCTAACTGTAGGGGTGTGTCTTTCATTTTCTAATCAGGTACTGGTGTGGCAAACACAGGGCGCCATTGGCGAGCTCTCATTCATGTTAGTCTTCTGTGAACAAATTTTGGAGATTGCCTTTATGTTTTTAACACTTGAAAGTAAAAGACAGTATATTATTCCCTTTTTTTTTTTTTTGTGTGTGTGTGTGTGTGTGTGTGTGTGTGTGTGTGTGTGGTACTGGGGGTCGATCCCGGGGCCTCACACCTGCATGCTTTGCAAGTGCTGGACCACTGAGCTGCACCCCCAGCCCTTTTATTTTTTTTCCTTACTTCCTGAGACAGGGTCTCGCTAAATTACATAGACTTCCTCTGGTCTCGAACTTTCAATCTTCCTGGCTCCGCCTCCCAAACCGCTGGGATTACAGACGTGCGCCACCACGTCCAGCTATTAATCCCATTTTTATAACAGTTTTCCCACATTTCACGGTTGCTGACTATTTTCTCTATGGCAGTCATATATTGGTTTGCTGTTGTTTTCTTCATGTTGTTGAGTTGGATCCAGCTCATAGTGACCCTTGTAGGGTATTCAATGGCTGAGTGTTTCAAAATTGCTTTGGGAGTGGATGTCACATCCTTCTCGTGCTTTTGCAGTGCTAGGGATTGAACGTGGGTCCTCAGAGAGTGCAGAGTGGCACTCTACCAAACCCCAGCCCATGCTGATGTAGGCCTTTATAAACTCAGAGTTTCTATAACAATCCTTTTGTGTAGGCTATTTTATAATTATAATTGATGATATCATTGGTAATAAGTGTAAAAAGATATTAAGGCAATCCTGAAACAATCTGCCATTGAAAACCCTATGAGGGTCTCTATGAGTCGGACACGAATCAATGGCACCTAACAACAACAGATATTAAAGACCAACAGCCTAAGATTTTTTTTCCCAGTGCTACAAGTTCAAGCCAGGGCCTCACATATGCTTTATAAGCACGCTACCTCTGAGCTGCACCCCCAGCCCATTTTTCACTTTGTATTTTGTGACATTTTATTTGCCTAAGTTATGCAAGCCTGCAGCCATAGCACTGTGGTGTCCAATGCCATCAGATCTCAGAAGCTAAGCAGGGTCAGGCCTGATTAGTACTTGGATGGGAGACCACCTGGGAACACCAGGTGCTATAGGTTTGGGAGACGGACCCAGGAACCCACTCCCAAAAATCAATCCACCATTGAAAATCATATGAATAGCAGAGAAGAACTGAAAATAATGTTTGGCAGTTTGTACATAGGGGTGCTATGAGTTGGATACCAACTTGAGGGCACCTAACAACAACACTGGCCTTGAACTTGTGGTCTTCCTTCCTCTGCCTCCCAAGTTGCTGGGATTACAGGCATATGCCACCATGCCTGGCCTGTTCCCTTCTTAAAATTTCAATTAGCTTGTCTTTAATCTAGAAAGCCTTTTATAATTATAGACAAATAGAACAGAGGACAAGGCTCAATTTTGCAACTTCTTGATAGTTCAATGCTATATTAATAGCTGAATTTTCTAATGTATATTATGATTCTGATATAAAACTTAGATTGCTTTTGACTATGTGTGTGTTTGCATGTGTGTTCATATTTTACAAAACTAAAAGGCCGCCTAGGAGAAGAAAGAGAGATTAAGGAACATTGTGAGGTGTAATTTATATTATGCATAACACTATGCACACACTTATAGCCCAATACTGTCAAGATCTCAATGATCTTGACTGAACAATAATATGAAAACACTATTAAAACATAATAATAAGCAACATGGAACAGCTTTTCCAGAGATTTGGAAGCATCAGGTTTTTGAAAAAGTATATTTAACATGTGTGAAGCCCTGGGTTCAATCAGTGGCAACATACGTACACACACACACATTCATGGATATATATCATCCCTGCAATAATAATATACCTATTAGCTTCTCTCTATATAAAATTATGCTTGCTTTCTTTTTTCCTTCCTTTTCCCTAAACTGAGCTCAAAAATCTAACATGAATACTCCTTTTCCTCAGGATAAATTGGTCATTTACAACAACTTTTTTAAACAATAGCTGGACCTAAGGAATCTATCAGGAGCTAATAAAATTTAACATATCCCATGTTTCTAATCATTCTATCACAGTACATATATTATGGTGGACAAATGAATTCAGTTTAGTACCTTATTCCCCAATTAGGACCTTGAGGATAGAACAGCTTCACATTTTAGTTAATGAGAGAACATCTTTCAGTGACTGTTTAAGACATGAGGTGTTTTCAGTGAGTGATGAACATTGTACATTTTAACATCACTCCATTTTCTTCTATAAGATTTTAATAAATTAGTGACTCATCTTTATTTGATTTAGTGAACTCAGATAATCTCTTTTTATTGGAAGCTTTTAGTTTACTGCTTTTGTAAATAATATTACTGGGGCATTTACAAAACACTTCTGTAATATAGCAAAAAAGCAAATAATCATTCTAAAATTGAATGAAAATATATGCAAAATATTTGTGAAGAGGGAATAATAAAAGAGGATAATTGGAGAAGGTGAAATAGGTCCTGTGGGAAAGAAAGATCTCTTCATATGGTCAAAACATAGGAGACAAGTAAGCCCATATCATGATCAGCACTATAGTACCTCATGGTACCCAAATAAGAGATGACAAAACTTGGGAAAGCAATGGTATATGAAGCACATGGGCAGTGTAGACATGAGGGAATGATATTCCCAGCCACTGAAGACTGTTGTGTCCAACCTTCACATTTGCAGGGCAGGGCTGAATATGTTCAATGGATGCCTCAGACATTGGCAATAGGCATGGCAAGGACTCTCATACTGCACTGAATGATAAAGGTCCTTCCCTTTCTTTTAATACCATAAATGTTTATTTAAATTTCTGGGCCACTCTAACAGCAGCAAAGAAGAGATCAGGTTTAAAATATACCCAAATTATAATTCTCACACCTTGAATAGTACAAGCTGGTAGTTATCCTTGCTTTATGTTTGTCTTTTTTTTTTTTTTTATTACTTTGTGGGCTGTAATTACCTAGGAAAGCATTAATGCATGAGTGTTTGCAGCATGCACTGCCAGAGGGAGTGACCACTGAGGGCTCTAAACCAGAAGACCCAGTGGGGGTCCATGGATCAGAGGGACCAGAACTGGATGGCTTCCTGAATAGATAGAGGGATCTAGAGGGTACAGACTCTCTCTGAGATCTGAGCTGCAACAGAGGAGAGAAGGAAGGGCTGGCATAATTTTATTGGCAGCATCCAAAAAGGCAGAAATCATAAGGAACCGAGTAATTGTCACATAGTCTGAATTACTCAGTGTGACTTGAGCAATTCTGTTGTTTTCCCCCACATGTGCTGCATGATTCTGTTTCTTTTTGTTTGTGTGTTTGTTTTTCTTTGTATATATTTGTTTTTATATTTTTGTGTTTTGTTTTGTTCTTTTATTTTGTGCATGCCCCTACTGATTTGGTTAATTCCTATAGACTATTTCTAGCTGTCCCCCATCACCAATTTACCTCTCCTCCTATGTCCATAGATTTTGAAAACTTTTGTCATAAACTCACTAATCACAATTCCCAACTAGTAGTTGTTTTATGTTACCCTAGTTATTAATGTCTCCCAAATTTACTCATCAAAACAAAAATAGGATATCTCCATACTTGCATTTGCTAGAAAACTTGTATAGTTTACATAGCCATATATATATAATATATGTATACATATATATGTAATATATATATAATATATGTATACATATATATGTAATATATATATATGAAGTGTTTCCTTATAGAACACCAGGCTGAAGCAAGAATAATCAAAATGATAAAAGTGATAGTGGATAGTGGGTGCAGCAATTACTCTAGAAGCAGAAAGCATTCTACCCTCTGAGTTAGAGTCCAAGAACCTAAAAAAAGTATTATACTAAGGGAAACCCCAGGCAAATACTGCAATATTATCCAGACCAAGTAATGGGAAAGGCTCAACCTAAAACTGTATGAAACATGAAAAACCAGATTCGAGAGGATGCCCTGATTGACCAAAACTCTTCAGTAGATGATTTCAAACTAACTCAAATTTCAGAAATGCCAGAAAAAGAATTTAGGAGACTGCTTATAAATAGGGCTGGGATTTAGCTCAGTGGGTAGAGCGCTGCGCTGCAGTCTCTGAGGTCCCGAGTTCAATTCCCAGTACCGCAAAAATGTGAGAAGGGCCTGGCAATCCACTCCCAAGGCAATCCCGAAGCACTCAGCCATTGAAAACCCTATGAGGGTCGCTATGAGTCGGATACTGACTTGATGGCACCTAACAACAACAACAACAACAACTTATAAATATGTTGAAAGTTCTCAAAGACACCACAACCAAACAGATGAGAGCAACTGAACACTGGACAAAAAAGTATCTGAGAAGAAAAAAATCAGCAAAGAAATCAAAATCCTGAAGAAGACTCAAACAGATATTCTGGAATTACAAAACAAAGTCAACTTAAAATTATAATAAAATCTTCAGTATCCAGTTTGGATGAAGTAAAAAATAGGATTTCTGATACTAAAGAAAAAGTTGAAGATCTTATCTATTAAAATGCCAAGAAAGATAGAAACATGAGGCATTACTATCAATACTTTCAAGAGGTCTTCAATAAAATGAAGAGATGTAACCTATGAATACAGGGGATTCACAAAGCAGCTGAAAATAAAACTGGGGGAAATCTTTTCAACGAAATAATAGCTGAAAACCCTGAAACATAAGGGAAGAAATATACACCTATACCACAGAAGCATCTTGAATTCCAAATAGAGTAGACGAAAACAGATCCTCTCCATGACACGTTATAATTGGAATGCTAAATCTAGAAAGAAATGCAGCTATTTTAAAAGCTGCAAGAGAATAATGCCAACTGACTTACAAAGGCAAGCCCATTAGAATAACAGCTGACTTCTTAAGAACAACTTTAAAGTCAAACACAGTCAGGGCAGACATCATTCATGTCCTAAAAAAGAATAGCTGCCAACCTAGACTACTTTACTCAGCAAAGTTGTCTTTTAAAATAGACAAAGAGTTCAAGACATTCCATTATATTGACAAGTTTAAGCAATTTGTGACCACCAAGCTAGCATTACAGAATATCCTTGAAGAAAATACTGCATACAGGAGAAGCAAGACAAGCCCAAATATAAGATCAAGGAATGAATAAAAGATATGAGGGGTATTCATGAAGGCAAAAAGGTAAATATGAACCAAAGAATAGAAATAAACATCAAAATGATACAGAAAAATAAGCTCCTCTCAATAATTACTCTAAATGTAAATGGTCTCAACTCACCACTCAAAAGGCACCACTCAACTGGCCAGCTGGATTAAAAAACAAAAACCTTCCATATGTGAGATTTAAGAGACTCATCTCATCCACAAAGATCATAAAAACCCAAAGATTAAAGCCTGGAAAACAATATGCAAACAAGGGAATTTAAAAAATAAAAATAAAAAGCAAGGGGTAGTGATAGTAACTTCTGAAAATTTATACTTCAATTCCAAACAAATCAGAAAGGATAAAGATGGTCACTATATATTAGTAGTAGCAATAGTCAACCAGGAAGTCATAATGATGCTTAATACTTATTCACCAACTATAGGAGCACATAGCTTCATAAAACAAACTTTATTGGTAATAAGGGAATACATTGGTCCAGGAACAATAATTATGGGAGATTTCAATACCCTACTCTCTTCAAGAGTCAGGTCATAAAAGCAAAAAATCAGAGAAACAATGGACTTAAGCATCCCCATAGACCAACTGGACCTAACAGATGCCTACAGAATATTCCATCCATCAGATTCAGAATATACCTCCTTCTCAGAACCACATGGAACTTTTTCTCAAATAGGACATGTTGTAATCCACATAAATGGCCTCAACAAATACAAAAAAACTGAGATCATCCCATGTAACATATCAGATTACAATGGAATAAATGTAGAATTGAAAGGTCAGAAAAACTTCGGAAATGTTACAAATATATGGAGACTAAATAACACACAGGGGCTGGGATTTAGCTCAGTTGGTAGAGCACTGCGCTGCAGTGTGTGAGGTCCCGAGTTCAATTCCAAGCACTGCAAAAATGGGAGAAGGACCTGGCAATCCACTGCCAGGGCAATCCCAAAACAGTCAGACATTGAAAACCCTGGGAGGGTCGCTATGAGTCGGATACCGACTCGACGTCACCTAACAACAACAACAACAACAAATAACACACATGGCAATTCACTCCTAAAGCAATTGAAGCAATCACAAAACAACCAGTGGCCTATAAGGGCCTCTATGGGTCAGATACAACTCAGTGGAACCTAACAACACAAACAACAAATAACACACATTGGAGAAAAGATAGCCTCTTCAGCAAATGGAACTAACAAAGTTGGATAATCACTTGCAGAAGAAAGAAAATGGTCTCATGTCTTCCAATTTTTATGAGAGTCAACTCAAAATGGATCAGATATCTCAACATACAACCATAACCCTTAAAACTACTAGAAGAAAAGATAGGGAACATACTCCAATACATGGGTATTGGCTAGCATTTCCTTAACCAGACCTCAATTGCCCAGGGAATGGCACCAAGAATCAACATATAGGATTACATAAAACTAAAAAGCTTCTATACAGCAGAGGATAAAACAGTGCAAAAGAGGAGCCCACAGAATAGGAAAAAAAATCTGTGCATGCTACATATCTGACAGAGGATTCGTTTCTAGAATATACAAATAACAAAACCAAAATAACAAATAACCCAATAAATAACTGAGCAATGGAACTGAGCAGAGAGTTCTCAAAAGAGGAAACATGAATAGCTAATAAACACATGAAAAATACTCAACATCCCTAGCCACTATTGTCGTTAGTTGCCATCAAGTCAGGTCTAACACATAGTGATTTTATATACAACAGAATAAAACTCTCCCTGATTTTGTGCCAGGCACATGATCTTTTTTATGTTTAAGCCCATTGTTACAGACACTGTGTCAATCCATGATTGAAGGTTTTCCTTTTTTTATTGATCTGCCACTCTTCCCAATATGATGTCCCTCTGCAGGGATTGGTCCCTCCTGACCACAAGTCTGAAATATGTATGACACAGTCTAACCATCCTTGCTTGCAAGGAGCACTCTTGTTGCACTTCTTCTAGGACAGATCTGTTGGCTCTTTTGGCAGTCTACGTTATGTTCATCTCCAGCACCATAATTCAAAAACATCAATTCTTCTTCTGTCTTCCTTATTAAATGTCCAGCCTTCACAACCATGTAACTGAGAATACCATGGCATGAGTCAGGTGCACTTTTGCTTTCAATGTGACATCTTTACTTTTCAATACTTTAAGGAGATCTTTTGCAACATCTTTTCCCAATGCAATACATCTTTTTATTTCCTGACTGCTGCTTCCACAAGTGTTGATCATAGAACCAAGTAAAGCAAAATCGTGGACAACCTCAACTTTTTACCACTTATCATGAAGTTAATTACTGACCCTGTTGGAAGGATTTTTGTTGATGTCGAGGCACAGTCCATATTGAAAGCTGTGTTCATCGTAAATGTTTCAAATCATCTTCACTTTCAGCAAGCAGAATTGTATCACCTGCATAACACAGGGTGTTAATGGGTCTTCCTCCAATCCTGGTGACACTTTCTTCTCTATAAAGTCCAGCTTCTCAGATTATTTTCTCAGCATAGAAATTGAAAAGGCATTGTAGAAGGATACAGCCCTGATGCACACCTTTCTCAACTTTAAACCAAGCAGTATTTCCTTGTTCTGTTTGAAGGATTGCCTGCTGGTCCATGTACAGATTCCTTGTGAGTACAATTAGGTGCTCTGGGAGTCTAATTCTTCAGTGTTATCTATAATTTGTTATGATCAGCAGAGTCAAATGCCTTTGCATATTCAACAAAACATAGATATACACCTTTCTGTTATTCTTTGCTTTCAGCTAATATCCATTTAACATCAGTAGTGATGTCCCTGGTTTAGCTCCCTCTTCTGAATTCAGCTCAAATTTCTATCAGGTCTCTGTCTATATACTTCTTCGTTTACTTTTGAATGATCTTTAGTAAAGTTTTACTTAGGGAAATGCAAATCATAAAAACACTGAGATTTCATTTCACTCCAGTAATAATGGCAAAGATTAACACAACATATAATAATAAATTCTGGCAAAGATGCAGAGGTAAGGGAATCCTTTTACACTGCTGGTGGGACTGTAAATTGGCTCAGCCACTTTGGAAATCAATATGGAGTTACCTTAGAAAACTAAGAATAGAATTGCCATATGACCCAGCTATACCACTCCTGGGAATACATCCAAAGGAAGATAAGTCATCATACCACAGGGACACCTACACTTTCATATTTAATGCAGCACTTTTCACAACTGCAAGGGTATGGGCTCAACCAAGATATCCATCAATAGAAGGGTGTATTGAAAATTTGTAGTATATACACACAATGGTATATTATGATATTCTGTCATTTGCAGCCAAATGGATGATACTGGAGAGTATTATTTTAAGGGAAATTACTCAGACTCAGAAAGAAAAATATCACATATTCTCCCTCATTTGAGGGAGCTAAATCTAACTTAAAGAAAGAAAAATAAGTATACATATTTAAATATATATAAATGAACAATCAGTGTTATTTAAGAAGGGAAAATATTTGTGGACCAGAAAGTTTCAGGGAGGGGATCAGTGGGTGACAGTTGAGTTTGGGGAAAGGAGAAGGGGAGGGAAAATATTGTGGAGGGGTAAAGTGGTTGTTGTTGTTAGGTCTCATCAAGTCATGTCTGATTTGTAGCAACCTTATGTACAAAAGTTCAAAACACTTCCGACACGCTGCCATGCCTGGCACTATGTCAAGTGCTTCTCTTCTATTCATAGGATTTTCAATAGCTGATTGTTTCAGGAATACAGGGAGAGGAAAATCTCAAAATACAGGATGCAACTGTATGAACGGATGAATAAAAAAATCAATGAAAATGTAACCCATGATGGCATATGATTTTCATTGCATATTAATTAAATTTCCTACTTTTTTCTTCATTTTATACTGTTCTATAAATTATGTAAGAAGATTGTTTAAGCAAAAGTGATTTAAATAGTTGCATAGTCGATATAAAAAAGATTTTAACACTAGTAAAACTAACATGAGGGACATAAGGAGGCTTTGTACTATTTCAGAACTTTCCTATAATTCTAAAATTAGCTTAAAATAAAATGTTAAAATTACAGTATATAAATACTCTGAAATAAGCCTTGGCCTAAAATCATTTAGTATATTGTTTTTAAAAATCTTATGGTCCTTATAGTTCTGAAAGTGAACCATAGGGATATAATACATTACTGAAATACAGTTTTTTAGGCTGAAACTGAGTTATTAAGAAATACTTTCAGCCACACTTTCACACTAGTACAAAAGTTATTACAAAAATATTTTAAAAGACAGTCTTTAGCAACTGGGGAATTCACTAAATCAAGATCCTCGAAGACTCCAGGTGAATGAGGTGTTTGTGTTCACATCTGTTGAACAGAGTTGTTGACAGAGGATGGTTAAGGAAGTAGAAATATGGGGAGTTAATAAGAAAACATTTCAGAGGTAGGTGAGTGCTGGCTGAGAGTACAGCCGAGGACACTCCTTCAGGGTGTGAATCTTAGCCAAACAATGTGAGGGAGCTGAGAGTTTGCTCTAGGGAGTCTACAAGTGAGAAGTTGATGAGAAATGGGACCAACTTGTAAGGAGAAGCTTGCCTGTAGGGTATATATCTCAGGTTTATTGGAATGGTACTGAAGCATAGTCGATTCTAATGTGAAAAGAATGAAAAATATCACTGAGTATCAAAGCAATTTTTAAAAAGCTATGTTTAAAAATTATGCACAAAGTGGTGTCTGTATATAGTTTATTTATTTATTATAGGCAGAGTCTCACTGTGTAGCCCAGGCTAACCTTGAATTGGCAATCCTCCTGCCTCAGCCTCCCAAGTGCTGGGATTACCCACTCTAGATAGAAAGATGTCTAAAAGGAGAATATTTGGGTCGAATAGTCACCTCACACTATTCTAGCATGCAAATATGTGTCTTGGTTGGTGACAATGCCCTTAGCTTTTATGATTAAAAAACATGAACCTATGCTGTCATTGAAAACTGATTTGTCCTCCATTAGCTGTAGGATCTGAGAAGCCTCTCAGAGTCCTACATGCTGTAATTCTGACTTGGCTCTTCCACTATCTCAAAGAACAGTGGTTATGAAAGTGTGGTCTTTAATTCTATGACTGATAGTTGGGAGGTTATAAGAATGCAGATTCTTGAGCACAAACCTAGACCTTCTGGATCAGAAATGGGTGAGGCACAGCAACGTGTGCTCCAACAAGCACTTCAGGGGATTCTGACACAGTCATGTTTTCTACGCTTTTGTCAGAAAATAAGTCACCTCCACTTTTACCAATG
Organism: Pedetes capensis; assembly: GCA_007922755.1. Classification (NCBI taxonomy): domain Eukaryota; kingdom Metazoa; phylum Chordata; class Mammalia; order Rodentia; family Pedetidae; genus Pedetes; species Pedetes capensis. The sequence continues at coordinate 49,968 of VMDO01011391.1, read as the reverse complement.
AACTGTTCAATAGACACTCTCTCAGCACATTGGTTGTTAACCTTTCCATGCATGTGTTCATATTAGGTCTGCCTTGAAATGCTATTCTAAATTTTCATGCCAGGTGTTTTTCAATCTACTCTGCTCATATTTCCCCCCTGAAAATAAGAATGACAGAGAACATTCTGACTCTGTTGTTACATTTGAAAAACTCATGGTAGAAAAACAGAAAATTGTCAGTGTTACTGGTGGATGCAAGGACTCAGGTCATTTTCATCTGTTAAATTGGTGATTGAATTGACAGAACACCAAAAGTCTTACAACCAGTTATATGGTACATTGGGTGGAGTGAATTAATTTAGAAAATAGTTCAGTACATCATGCATAAGCATTCCTAGCAGGACCTAAATTGCACCTGTTAAACTATATCGAAGAATGAAAATGCCTGTGCATTCAAGCCAGAAAATGCTACTCGGTGCCAACTCCACTGTGAGATAACATTCAATTGGCAACTTACAGACAAGTTAGCAACCAATCCTTTCCCCAGAGTGTCACAAAATAACTATTCTTTTCCTAGTGGAAAGAAAATATCAACTAACAATTGGTCACTCTTTATATTTGCATTTGCCAAGCAGCTGTATTTACAGAAAGCAATGTCCTGATTACTTTTAATCTTGATTTCTAATTGGGCAGTTTGGTGGTCTAATGATTTTAGTTTGTGAAACTCATAAAATGCATAGGCCAAAGTAGCTTGAACCTTTTCCCTCCTTTTTCCCTTCTATGTTCCCATTATTTATAATGACTGTTCCCAGAAAACTTTCAGTGTGTTCCTCACTGACTGCACAGACACTGGTAAAGCAGGCAAGATAATCAAATCCAGGCTGGGCTGTGCAGCAGCGCCAACAAGCCACTCATGATTCCAGCAGATGTTTCTGCTTTGGGGGGCCAAGAGAAATTTTATAGGGTTTTTCCTCCCTTTCAGGGAAAATTGCCAGAACAGTCAAGAAATGGGAAATATATAGGTCTGTCACATTTCCAAGTTGGGAGGGATATTATGTCCCATAAAAGGAATCTTGAAGAGAGGAATTTCTGAAGACACCATCTCATAATTGCTATGTAAAATGTTCACCAGGAAAAAGAGGAACCAAAAAAACTTACTTGATTCAGATTTCTCAGTATATTGAAAACTGCAGGAATGTTAGTGTAGTTAGAAATGATATCAATTTATGGTAAAATGCACCTGGGAGTCAGTAAGAACTTCCATCTCTCAGAGAAAGAGAGAGAGAGAAAGAGTGGGCGGGGGGGAAGAGGCAGTATTCTAAATTTCTTCCTCTTAATTTTTTCTGTCTCTCTTGAATTAGGTAAATTGTGAGTCCATTGAGGGAAAGGATGTATGCAAGTATGTGAATCTTCTATTTTTTAATGGTTTACCACATAGTATAATTTTGCTCCTAAAATGAGAAAAATAGCAAAAATTTCTTTGAGTGGAAAGACCTGAGAATTTCAGCTCCCATGAATTAATTTCTTGAGTTTTGTGTTCTTTTTGTTCTCAAGAGACAGCATATATCCAATACTATGTTAGTAAACATCAGAGAGAGCTGGTCACATGAAACACATGTGAGGCAAACCAGGGGGCAGTGCAGAGCCCTAGTTCTACAAGTTAAAAGTCTCACTTTTAGAATAAAGTCTGAGATATGTAGGGGAGAAAATCTTACTAACCCCCTTGTCTGGTTTATGTAACAGGAGGTAATGAGGATTAGTTTGGAGAAGAGGGTTTCTGTGATTCTTCCTGTCCTGTCAGTGTGGCAAAGCTATCCACACAGAGCGAGGAATATTGAGCTGATAACTCTTGAAAAGGTCTTTCTTTTTTGATATTGTGCACTCATGCATACACAGTAAATAGGGGATGTGATTGACTAGAAAACACAGTCAAATCATTCACATTTTTTCTTATAATTAGTCCCAGCTTATCCTTCATTTGCTTGGTAGAAAAATAAACTGTTTGGAGGTGATTCTATTTCAGAATAATACTATTAAGGAACTATCTCAACAATTTATTACATTTCTGAGAGGATAGTGTCCACTTTAAAGACCATTAGCTAATTTCTTGTTTAAACTTGAAGTGCTAATTGAGTTCCAGAAGACCTTTAGGAAGGTCTCCTTGATCTCTGAGAAGAGGAAAACTCCATCTTTTATGTCTTCTAAAACAGTCTCTAAGTTTTAATGAAGTTGAAATTACCTAGTCTATTAAACTTCATCTAAGTTAAGACTTGAACAATGAGTAATGCTTTGGTTAAATTGAGAAGTAGTAGCTTACCAGATTGAAGAAAACATGTATAAAAACCTAGAGTTGAAGATCTAGAGGTCATCATTTTAAGAGAAATAAGCCAAACTCAGAAAGACAAACACCACGTGTTCTCTCTCATATGGGGGAGGAAGATTTATTTTAAAAATAAGAACGTAAGTATGATTGGAAAGGATAAGGGGATATATTTGGAGGGGAAAGGGGAATAGTGGAAGAGCAGCTGGAGCAACATGGGTGGGGATAATTGGGGAGTGAATAAGAGTAAAGTATGTAATGATGTGAAGACACAGTGACAAAACTCCTTACATTATATAATTAATCATTCTAATTTTAAGAATAAAATAAAGATTTAAAAGATATAACACATTTAAAAACTAAAATAAATATGCATAAATTATAAGGCAATGGAAGGAGATGATGCTAATGGTTTATTCAGAGACAATATTGGAGTCTGACTTCCACACCATGACAAATGGATTGGGGGTTGGGGGTAAAGTCAGTTTCAAGGTGGCCAATTGCAAGGTTGTTCCTAACATATGGTATGTAGGGAAGTGATTATGAGGATTAGAAAAAAGCTGATGGAAACAAAAGACACTTAAGAGTTTATTTGCTCCCCTTGGTCATGATCATATGTGAGAAAATGAGAGTGAAGGAGAAGGAAAGTCAAAGGATGTTCCTTGTTCCTGGTTTGAATAATTGGTTGGGTAAGAGTCTCTTGTGCTAAAAGATTTGCACGTGTGAATTTCCTCTAAGTTCTCTACTGTAGGACAATTATTTTTAGATCTACCAAGTACGTGGACATGCTCCAAACCAACCCATGCATTTTCTTCTCTTCCAGTAACACACCTTTTGTGAAATAATCAAAGGCCACCTGAGAGATGCTCCCTGCTAGTGCTTTGCTCCTTGGTATGCTGCATAACCACAACTTTCTCATAGTCTTCTAGGCATAGCAGTTGTTGTTGCTCTGTTCACAATGGTCCTAGCATCTGCTGTTAGTGATTACTGAAGGCATTGAGAAGACACCTCTCCTTTACATTGTTGCCATAAATCACAGTTTATAATGATGACATTAAACTGCTGGTTATATGCCCTCTTTTATAGAATTTCAAAAGTAGTTTATAGATATGATTGAAAACAAAGGTCCCCTCACTCCTTCCACTGTCCTTGCCATCCTCATCTCTTTCTGTAATTGCATTGACATTCCTTTTCCCTAGATTAAAACATAAAAGCAGCATGATAACCTCTAGTTCTTCAACTCTAGATTTTTATACATGTTCTCTTAAATCTGGTGAGCTACTACTTCTCAATTTAACCAAAGCATTACTCATCCTTCAAGTCTTAACTTAGATGAAGTTTAATAAACATGTTCATGTGAAAAAACCAAATGTCCAAACTGATCACTTCTTTCTAGGTCAGCAGAAAGCAAGAACACGAATTTTACTTTGAGCTAAATTGGGGCACACTGCTAAAGTATCAACACTTTATGGATTTGTTTTGCAGTCATGGATTATTGAAAAAGACGTCCTTGAAGTTAACCCACATAGTGCAAGGCAATGAGTCCATAATTGTTTGCTTACTAACTTAGTGAAAGAATCAGAATTAGAAGAATCAACTTCTCTGACTTTCAGTTCGCTGTCTTTCCTTCCACAATCAGCAGCAAAGATCAGTAAACTTTCTCTCTTTTTGGAAACTAGAAAATACTTTCTGCTATTCACAAATCGGAAGATCTTCCCAATGAAGGTGGTGAGATCCATCAGAAAAGAAAGCAAAACAGGCTAGTATTGGGGGTATTTCTCATTGATTAAAACTTAATTAGGTAATATTTTGTTGGTCATCCATGATACTGTGTGATGATTCATTATTCCTTTATAATGTATATGGTGGAACCCTCCAAAACAGCATCTATGTATTAAAACTCATGAAACTGTCAGGAGTGGGGGCATACACTTGGAATTCCCACTAGGGAGGTAGAGATAGGAGGATCCTGAGTTTAACGCCAGAGATAGCCTGCACAATGTAGACCTGTCACAAAACAAAACTAAAAAAAGGGTGTGGTTGGGTCTTAGTGTGGGAGCACTTGCCTAGCATGACCAACGCCTTGGGTTCAACCTCCAGTACCAGAAAAAAAATCATGTATTTATTTTTATGTGTTCACACTTCAGTCACCTTCAAAGTACTCTGTGTTTGATGCAGTACACCTACTGAGACATTTTTTTCCCACTACTCAAAACAGGCTTTGAACTTGTCATTTTTGATGCTTTTTAGTGTTCTGCAGGTTTTTCTTTCACCTCCTCATAACCAAAATATTTCCTTTTGAGAACTTTTTTTCATCTTGGTGAAACAAAAAAAGTCACACAGGGCAAGATCCTGTGAACTGGGAGGGTGGGACACAGAGATCATGCTGTTTTTGGTCAAAATCTGCTGAACACTCAGCAAGGTGTGGGCAGGTACATTATACCAGTACAAGAACCAGTCACAGATAAATTAAATTCTTCATAGAATAGTTTCAAATTCTCTATTATTAAGACAACTATAAAATAATGTGAGATATTTTTCCTTTTAAAGGTACTTGCATGCAAATTTTTAGTATACAATTTGTTTTAATATATATACAATTTTCCTGGAAGAAAACTACTTGTTAGAGCAAGAAACCTTTTTCATTCACCTGTTGTCCTGCAAATGTGCTTCTAAGCAGAGAGGTTAATGAACTTGAAACCTAAGAGAACAAGAAAAAGTAGGGTGTTGAAAACTGGTATAGTTCAGCAACATTAGGACTTTCCAACAATAGATCCGGGGATTGCTCCTTCCAGCTGAAACATCTGGCCACCAACTTGTACCTGGATTTCTTTATGTTTCATCCTTTTCCTGACCCTTCATTTCTTAATGCTGTTGTGCAAGTCAGGGAAGCAGATGGACCCCACTCCAGGCTGGGCAAGAGCCAGCAAGACATAATGCAAGGTGTTCCCTTCTGACCCTGAGGCGACTGCAAACGTGATCAAAGGGGATCTTTCTCTCCAGGGGAGGGAGATAATGCAGCCTTATTGCTGGCTCAAACTTTTTTATTTATTTATTTTTTTACCAAAGGTGGCCAGTTCAGCTGTGGTTTGTATGGAAAATCCTCTGGAGGATGTGCTGCAGCCATCAAACCTACATCCCCCAGAATATCTCCTGGGATTCAAGCACTGGCCAGAGAACAGAAATGAAGTAGCTGTTTCCAGCAATTTACAGTTCTAAATACGAGAAGCAAAATCTGTGTAGACATCTTAGCTCCATAGGGTCCTTAATTGAAGATTTTACAGAAGTTTCCATTGCTGGCGACTACATCTTATGATTTTGTGTCTAAATGAATGCTCTGCTGTCTGAAATCTTTCAGGAGTACTCATTTCATTCACAGAGGCTAAATCCCTCTTGTGTTAAACAGCAACATGTAATATTTATTGGAAATCTTAAAATGTCTTCCCAAATTAATATCTGATTCAAAAAGGAGCCAAATGTGGAGCCAGAAAGTCAGGATATGTACACATATATTCTATTCATAAATCTCTCAAAGAGAAGGGATTAAACAGCCCTTCACCTCTATCTGAAAAGTTTGAGAGGACTATAAAAATGGAAATGTATTAACTGTGTCTATGAAAATTTATATGTACACATAGCCCTAGGTTAAATCAAGCACTAGGCTAATGTAGAATATAAAATACTCATCACTTGCTTTCTCTTTTGTGAGAGAGTAGATTTTGGTAGAGGAATTCATTCAACATTCAATAAATATACTCCTTTGGCTGAGACATAAGAATAGCACAACAGGGAGGGAATTGAAGTGGCTATGAAGAAACAAAGACATAACCTTAGTTCATGGGAGTGGATCCAAGGTAATTTTTTAACCATGTAGAATCTCTGTAATTAATCCATAATGTTCAGCTTTTGCAGAACAATATAATGCATTTCTGATTAAAACATAAAATTAATCTATCATATATATTCATAGACATAAAGATTGTTGTGAGGAAAAAAATTAGAGGTTCATTATTATTAATTAAGATAGTCTAAAAGTTAGTGTGGCCTGGGGTTTAGCTCAGTTGGTAGAGTGCCGCTCCACATCCTCTGAGGACCAGGATTCAATTCCCAGCACCATAAAAATGGGAGAAGGACATGGTGATCTACTCCCCAAGTACTCCTGAAACAATCACCCATGGAAAATACTGAGGGTTGCTATCAGTTGCACCCAATTCTATGGCACCTAATAACAATGACAGCAAAAGTGAAATTTCTGTAGGGAAGATATTTAGCAATTACTGAGGCCACATTCTTGTTTGGCAATGGTTTCATTAATACAATTGAACTAAGTCAGGTCTACAGTATTTTCTCAGATCACTGAATACCTACCAAATATATGTGCTATTCACTAGCTGTTTAATTGTCTTTTTAGTAAGACTAAAATGTTGCAACTGTGTATCCTAAACAAGAACCAAGAACTATTATCTTCTAGTCCTAAATAAATCCTCATACTTTTTTTAGTAGTGCTATGTTGTTGTTTAACAAAGTATAATTTGATTATATTCAGGTTTAACATTGATGATGTAGTTAATGGAAGGTTCTATCATTTCTTATTTTCCTACACATAGCTGCTTCACACATTGAAATTACTTGCCTTACCTTTGAGGGCATTTGAGTTTGTAATATAGCTTTGTTATCTGTCTTCAAATGATGTAAACTTTCCCTTGATATTGTATACTTTATGAAAGTGACATAGTACTTCCTTGATTTTCCCTAGCACCAGTTATCACAGTTTCCTATGCAAGTGGATGTTTCTTTTAGTTGTTCATCTAATCTACAAACATTTGCTATGCATTTGTTCTGTTTTAGGAATATATCAGCCAATGTGGATCAGGGTGAACAAGACAGATTCAGGCCCTACTCTCATGAATCTTAACAGGGAAGTGAGGAAAGATTTGTTTGATTGATACAATTTGGCTATATATAATCTTTTGCCCTCTTACCTTAGAATGGTAAAATGATTATTATTCTATTCCAATAAGAAATGATAAAAATATGTTATAGACTGAGTTTTCTCTCCCCTCCCCAATTTGTATGTTGAAGTTCTAACTCTCAGTACACAGTATGCAATTACATTTGCACATAGGGTCTTTAAAGAAATAGTTAAGTTAAATGATAGCCTCTAATCCAATATGGCTTGTATCTTTACAAGAAGAGGAAATCTGGACACAGATAGAAGAAGGATCATGTGAAGACTTCAGAAAAAGATAACCATCTACTAGCCAAAAATAGAGGCCCTCAGAAGATACCAACATTGCTGACACTTTGATCTTGGATTTTTAGTTTCTAGGACTGTGAAGAAATAAATTATGGTGGTTTAAGCCACTTAGTTTGTAGAATTGTGAAAAAGATGGTATAAGAGGTATTTCTGACTTTTTTGGAAAAATAAGACAATGCAAATATGCAGAAAATTATGAGAAAGTTATGTACCAAAAATATGTAGTGATGATTATCTCTGGATAATCATGTTAGAATATTTTGTTAAATCTTCCATCTATATTATATACCACTTATTTGATAAATGTACTATTTTAAAATAAAATTAGCTCTAAAATTTTATTTTTAGATAGAATTTTAAAGGTCATAAGTCAGTCATGTGATTATATACTTTGAATAAGTCAGCTAGTGGAAAAAAATTAAATAAGGCAGTTTAATTTTCAAAATAATGTAGATATTGTGGCTTTGAACACTTAAACTCAGATTATAATTAAAAGTCAATGCATTCTTGGTTAATGCATGCTCAAATACTACTGGAAAGTCAATGCTAAATCCACAGTGAGTGTAAATAGTAGCAATTCTATAATGGTGTATGTAGTTTGCAGACATTTTTGATGTTGGATGAAGAGTGTATGCAGAAAATGCTTCTTCCATATTGAATTATTATTCTGCTAATTTTCAATTATAGAATATTGACCCTTTCCTCCATGAAAGAGATTACCATACAGCAGGATATTATACCTTCCATATCTAGAAAATGAATCAAAGAAAAATAGAGTATGATCACTTCCTATAAAAACATGTACTTGTCAGGTAAAAAATCTAAAGACGTATCTACAATTGGATGTGATTTTACTAAGTTACATAATGGCCACATCCTCTATAGCCAAGTTGCATGTTATTGTTCATTTCATTCAGAGATATTTGTGCTATACTCATAAGTAACTGCCGTTCTTTCCTTAAACTATGCATTTAATCATTGACAAAACATATCCTTGCCCCTCAACTAAATTCAACAAATATTTATTAAGCAAAATATTCTGATACTTCTGTCGAATATGGAGCAATGGGAAGGCATAACTCATGTTTTTATGAATTCAAAATAAATTATAGAATGTGCAAATAATATAAAAATAATTAAGAAAATTAATTGTAGGAAGAAATTAATCAAGTTTCAAAGTCTTTGGAAAGACTTTTGAGCTTTTGGAGGATGGATTATACATCAGCAGCAAAAGTAAGGAAATGATGATGTGAGTAGAATGAGGAGGACAGGCAAAATGACAAAGGCAAGGGAATTTGGGGAATTCTGGGTAAAATGAATAGCCTATGTTGGTAAGAGGACAGAATGAAAATAATGAAGCCTTAGGAAATAAGAGTGAAAATGTCAGAGGATATGCATGTCTGAACATGATGAGTTTGCCAGGAAGATTCTAGGTAGAGAACATATAGGTAATGGACAACCAGTATAGAACTTGAAGCATAACGTTGTTATGTAGACCTATGATTTAGGAAGACCAATGTGGTATCGGGGCTGGGATTTAGCTCAGTTGGTAGAGCACTGCTCTGCAGTCTCTGAGGTCTGAGTTTGATTCCCAGCACCGCAAAAATGGGAGAAGGACATAGCAACCCACTCCCAAGGCAATCCCAAAACAATCTGCCATTGGAAACCCAATGAGGGTCACTATGAGTCGGACACAACTTGATAGCACCTAACAACAACAACAAATGTGGTATCATTTAAAGAAGGATGAATTCATGACAGAGATACTAGACTAGTGTAATGTATATACTCAGTTTGACATACATCTGAGAGTAAATTTGCACAAATATTTTTGTAAGCAGAATCACACTTAATTTTCGTATGTGTAACTGTGCTAAATTAATTAATATTCAATGCAATTTTATTGTGAATATTTTTGTCAAGAAAATTACACTTAAGGAACTGTGTTCTCTTTTATATACTATGGATTTTTGTATACTAAATTCCAACTAAATTAAATGTACCATGAAGTAAAATCCATTGCACAGTTGTTTAGCACGTTAGTTTTTTTGGAGCATTTTGAAAAACATAAAAATGCTGTTTAGGTCACTCTTATCTATTTTAAGTTTCAAACTTCTGGAAAGTATGCTATTACTTTATGGGATGAAAAGCAAATATGTATGCTAATATTGAGATTGATCATATTTAAGTTAAACATAACCTGGAGAATAATAGCATCAAATAATATGAATCCTTAAAATTGTTACATTTCACCTATTTGAATATCTTCTCAAGCTACATATATCAGACTAGACATATTTAAGTAAAATGTTAAAAACTTAAACACTGCCTGTCATTCTTTTTAATAAGGAAAGCAATGAGCTTGATAGTGCCCAGAAGGAAAATAATGCAAACTACTTTTCTGCTTAGGCAATGGTGCATAAAGACCCCTTATCTTGTCCTGCATGTCTTGGTTCATATTTTCTGCATAATTTAATGGCCATGTGGTGGAGGTAAAGCCAATAACAGTCACAGAGGCTAATGATTTTACAGAAAATAAGTACCATTTTATTGATCAAATTTAACTCATACCTTTTATCTAGTCCACAATACCTGAAAAAGCAGAATTGGCAATACAAATATAGAAAGTTATACATTAGATTTTAAATAAAGTATATGCAATTCCTTAGGCTAGCTATGTATAAAATAAATCAACATTATTTATTTATAACTGGTGTCTCAAGAGTTTTGAGATTTTTCAGAGTGAGCTTTTGGTTAACAATGTGAAATTAGACTGGAAAATAATGGTTTAAATCAACAGCTGATACTTTTTGAATTTTTTTCTGTTAGTGACAACTGAATATGTTTAGTAAGACAAGTTTTTTTAAATCCATTGATTTAGGCTTAATTTTATTCAAACTTATACAAAATATGTTCTTGCTATAGTCCCATACAACAGAAACAATAGCCGTATAGGGCTGAGGTTTAGCTCAGTTGGTAGAGTGCTGCTCTGCACTCTCTGAGGACCTGGGTTTGATTCCTAGCACTGCAAAAATGGGAGAAAGACATGGCAATCCACTCCTGAAGGAAATTCCAACCAGCCATTGAAAACCCTTTGAGGGCACCCAGGCATGGTGGTGCACACCTGTAATCCTAGTGACTTGGGAGACAGAGGAAGGAGGATTGCAAGTTCAAGACCAAAGGCAGTCTGACCCTGTCTCAAAAATTAAAAAAATAAAATGGGCTGGGGGTGCAGCTCAGTGGTACAGCACTACCACTTGCAAAGAATGCAAGCGTGAGGCCTTGGGTTCAATGCCCAGTACCACCAAAAAAAAAAAAGAAGAAGGAAGAAACCCTGTGAGGGTCACTCTAAGTCAGACCCCACTTGACAGCACCTAAAAACAACACAGTAGTATAAGTTTATTGTAGGAAATTTGTAAATTTAGTAAAATATGAAAAAATATGATATTCATATTATCTAAATATTTAACTGTAGGGAAAAATTGAGAGGAAATTGGCAAAAACTCCCAAACTGGGAAAATGGCTTTTGAATATGTGGTTTGTAAATTGGAAATCTAGGGAAAATGAAAGTAACTTGGTTGCACGTTTGTACAAAACCCTTCCTGATTGGACAATTGGACTGAAAGCTGATTGGCTCAGGCCATTCTGTGCGCGAGCTATATAAGGAGCTGCACTGCGGCAGCTCAATCCTTTTCACCCTTTATGCCTTTTTGCCCAGACCATCGGCTAAGCAAGACCTTTTTGCCCTTTTCACCTTTTTTGCCTGGACCACCAGACCGATGAGGAAACAGCTCTCCCGCTCCTCTCCCCTGGACCTTCGGGGAGGAAAGAATGCTCTCCCATCTCAACCATCAACAAGGAAAGAACCTGCTCTCTGTCTGACCACCAAGGAAGCAACAGCTGTCTCCTCGTGACCACTGAGACCACCAACATGGGTGTTTTCCCCTGGAAGGCAAAAGCGCCTGAGGCTTTTCCTTTCTCCCATCTCCGGCGACCCGAGGGCCGCAGGAGTCCGTGCCCCTCACCTGAGGGTCCCGAGTGAATTGTGTTTAGTATCTGTGTGCACAGCGCTGCCGCCCATCCGAACCTCCAGGCCTGACCAGGAGGCACACACCCCACATTTAACCACCATTTATAATTTAGGTTATGTTGGAGTTTTCTGTATGTGTAAACTAGCTTCCAAAATGTTTAATATACTCTGTGTACTTTTATAACTTTGCCTTTTTTCCAGAACATGTCACACATGATTTAAAAATTATTAGCTGCTATTATTATTATGCCTGCAGCTGTACTACTGTGGCATCCAACCCCTGCCAGATCTCAGAAGCTAAGCAGGATGGGGCCTGGTTAGTACTTGGATGGGAGACTGTCTGAGAACACCAGGTGCAGTAGGCTTTGGAGATGGACCAGGCAGTCCTCCACCCCAAAAAAAAAAAAAAAAAAAAAAAAAAAAAAAAAATCAGCATTGAAAACCCTATGAATAGCAGAGAAGCACAACAATAGTGTTTCACCTGTTGTATGTAGGGTAACTATGAATTGGACACCGACTGGATGCACCGACAACAGCATTATTATTACACATTGTTATTAGCTATTATTTAAAGGCATGCTATTTATTGACTGTACAGAATGCCATCTTAATGGGCATTTAGTTTTTTTAAAATTTCTAAAATTCTTGGATTTCCCTATTACAAATTTTCCCTACTACAAATAATATTGTCTCTATAAATAACTTTAGACTCTTCTCTCTATTTTCTATGTTAAATTATTTAAAACAAAATTGCTGAGCCAAAAATTTAGATGTCTGATAAATCTTGACAGAGAAAATTCCAAGAACCTGTATCAATTTACACCAGTGGAGCAGAGTGAAAATAATCCCTAAATTTTGTCACTTTAGAAAACCATTAATTTTAGATACAAATAGTTATTTTCATGATATTCTACTTTGCATTTTGTGATTAATGAGACTAGAAACCTTTCATATATTCAAGAGTCATTTGCATTTATTCTTTTGTGAATTTGTTTTTGATATCTTTTGCACATTTTTCTATGGCAACATATGTTTTCATCTTAAAGAATTATATTTGCTCATAAAAGATTAATAGTGCTATTTGTCTGCTACATATGTTGAATTCTTTTCCAGTTCACCAATGATTTTTAGTGGACCTTGAGATTATTTTTAATATAGTAGTTTCAATTGTAGGTAGTCAAATTTATCCTTTCTGCTTTTTCTAGTTTTGATTATATCTTTGCTTAATACTTAAAAGAACTTTCACTTAAATTCTAATTTAGAAATAGTATCTTCAATGAAACGTGCTTATAGCATGACTTCTAAGTGTCCATGATGTTGTTGTTATGTGCCATCAAATCCGTGTCTGACTCATAGAGACCCTATGTACAACAGATGAAACAGTACCCAAACCGTGCCATGCTTGGCATTATTGTCAGTGCTTCTCTGCTATACATAGAGTTTTCAATGGCTGATTGGCTTTTGGGAGTGGGCTTCCAGGTCCTTCTCCCAATCTGTCTATAGGAGCAATAAAATAATAGAAATAATAATAGTAAAATAGTAACCAAAATAGAGATTCTAGGAGAATTAAATATGTAGTCTCTGCCCTTAATTCTCAATCACTTTGTTATTCCTGTTACATATTCATCATATCATAGGCAGTTTTGGTTGGGTTCCCTTCCTAAAGACTGTAAGTAAATTCCAAAGACAAAAAACTGTAAGTTACTGCCGGACTGCTGCCAGCTTCTCTTTGGCAGACATTGTTTGTGAAATATATTTGGCAACATTGACAATGTGTAAGTAGATTCAAGTATCCTGACCTATGAGGCTTGAAATTAGTCATACCATCATCAAACCAATATCCTGTGTGCCAGGGCTGAACCCTGAATTAATGGGCTAATGTAGATCCACAATTTCCTCAGTGTTTTTATAATTTTTGTGTCTTGGTAGCATCTTGATTGGTGTTTTAGTACTTCTGCAGTCAATACCCATGGAAGCAGCAGTCGAGAAATCAAAAGATACATCACATTGAGAAAAGCTGTTGCAAAAGACCTTTTTAAAGTGTTGACAAGTAAAGATGTCACATTGAACACAAAAGCAAGCAAGACTCATGACATGGTGTTTTCAGTCATATCATATGATTGTGAAAACTGGTTGTTGAATAAGGGAGACAGGAGAAGAATTGATGCTTTTGCATTATGCTGCTGGATGAGACTATTGAACATAACATGGACTGCCAAAACAACCAACAGATCCTTCCTAGAAGAAGTGCAATTGGAGTGCTCGTTGGAAGCAAGGATGGCTAGACTGTGTCTTGCGTATTTTGGACATGTTGTCAGGAGGGACCAGTCCCTGGAGAAGGGCATCATATTTGGAGAGTGGTGGGTCAACGAAAAAAAGGGAGACCTTCTTCTAGATGGATTGACTTAGTGGCTATAACAATGGGCTTAAACATAAAAAGGACTGTGTGCCTGGCACAATGTTGGGTAGTGTTTCATTCTTTTGTACATTATGAGTTGACTTGACTGGATGGCACCTAACATCAACAACAACATGATGATGGGAGTACTGAGCCAAATGATAACTTTCTGGACTAGCCTCCTAATACCTGCCTCAGCTTTGCAAGTCCTTCTAACCTGGCATATAATGAGCAACAGCCAGTGACAGATGTTTGGAAGCTCATGTAACCCCAGAGTCCTTGGCCACCAACCACTGACTGGAAATTCCACACTCTGGTATCACCCACAACTACCACTGGTTAACACCGTGTTTTATATTTGGGCCACCAACTGTTTTCAGGTTACTTTCTGAAATTAGGAACCTACTTTGAGTAACAACATATGTCTAATGCAAGGCTAAGTTCAGGTTCATCCCTTGGATAAGAGTGTTACTTACCTCCTCTTTTGAGAATAAGTCATAGGGACAACTTGACAGGAGAATCTGAGTACATGAAAGCAGGTTCAGGAGAACAGGAGTATCAGGGTAGGAGTGGTATATCAGGCAGCTTTGTGTCACTGTAAGGAAATATTCAACTTGGGCTACATATGAAGTAAAGAGAAGTATATTTTGGTTCACAGTTCTGGAAGTTCCTGTCTAAGATCAGGTGGCCTCAAAACACTGGACTTGTGGAGAAGGCTCCAGATGTCAGGAAGTGCATGTTGAAGGAGACTCCTCACATTTTGAGCAGAAAGAGAGGATGGGCTGGAGTCTCCTAGTCTCCTTTTGGGCACCCCCTCCGAATAACCCAGGAGCCTGTCATAAGACCCCACCTCTTAAAAGTCCACAGAACTTTTGGATAGCACTACCCTAGGGAACAAGCCTTTATACATAGACCTTTAGGGGTCACTCATCCAAACCACAGCAGGTGACTGTTGGATTTTCAGGAAGGGTGTTGCTAGAAAAGTGACATTTGAGCAGGGACATGAAGGAAAGTAGGAATTAGATATGTGGATACCTTGGGGGAAAACATTCTAAGCAAATGGAGTAATGAGTACAAAATAACTTGAGGTAAAATTATACCTGGCATGTTTGAGGAAAAAGAAGACTAATCCATTTCGTTCTGAGTGAATAAGGAGGGAGTGGTAGAAAATATGATGGTGAAGTAAGGGAGGTGGCAAGGACAAACCAGGCAGGTTTTGGAAGGCCTTGTAAAGACTTCTCTCTCTGAGTGAGAAGGGAAGCCAACAGGAGCTTTTTAACAGTGGTGATGTAAACTGGCTTATGATTCAAAAGGATCTCATTGACTACCACATTAATAATAGACTCTAAAAAGCAAGAGTAAAATAAGAGGAACAATTCAGAGAGCCATAGCAATGATCCAGGTAAGGGAAAATGTTATAATGCTGGATTTAGTTGATATAATTGGATTATAGTTCTGTTTTGGTAGAAGGCCTAACAGAAAATGCCATAGTTTGGAGAGACATGATGGCCATCTCTAAAACATTATCAGTGAATATGTTGAAGAATTGATTTACCATTAACAGTGGTAGGAAAGATTAGAATGAATAATTTTTAGAGGGGGAAAATTAGAAGTTCAGTCTTGGACAGGTTAAGTTAAAAAAACTACTATTGGCCTGAATGTTTATATCTTTGCCAAGTTCATATGTTGAGACCCAATCACCAAGGTGATGGTATTAGGAGGTGAGGTCTTTGGGAAGTGATTCAGTAATGATGGCAGAGCATGCATAAATAGGAAAATAGACTAATAAAAGAGGCCATGGAGAGCTTCCTTGCCTCACCCACCACAAGAAGACACAGCTAGAAATTACCATCTATGATCCAGAGACCAGCTGCTCATCAGATAGTGAGTCTTCTGGCATCCTGAGCTCAGACTTCCTAGAATTGAGAACTGTGAGAAATCATTTCAAATTATTTGTTTGCCACCCAGTTTATAGTATTTTGTTACAATAGTATAACAAAACAGCTTAAATGAACAATAACTAATTATACAATAAGTTAGATGCATTAATTCAGTGTTTAGGGGAGAGTACTGAGTCAGATAAATAAATTTGAGAATCATCATCATATTGCCTGTACCCATACCACTTTGGCATGTGATCCTACCAGATCCTGAAAGCTAAGCAGAGTTTGGCCTGGTTGGTACTTGATTGGAGACTGTCTGGGAACAACAGGTATGATAGACTTAGGAGAAGGACCAGGCAGCCCACTACCGAAAAAACAGTCATTGGAAACCCTATGAATAACAAAGAAGCATGGATCATAGAGTAGAGCAGGGCACAGAATTGGGTAGTGTTTCATTTGTTGATATGAGTCAGACTTGACTTGATGGTACCTAACAACAACTGAGTCAGATAAATACATTTGCTAATCTTTATATAAGTTGTATTTAAATCCATGAGACTAAATAAATCATTGTGATAGCTTGTGCATTGCTGTGATAAAAATATCTGACAGAAACAAATTTATGGGAGGAATAATTTATTGGGGGTCACAGTTTAGAAGATTTCAGTCCATAGTAGTAGGGAGGCATGGTGGTGAGGCAGCCCCTGGACCTGTGGAAAGGAACCTCATGTCATGGCAATCAAGAAGAAGAGAGGGCTTATTGGAACTGGAGTTCTGAATAAAACCTCCAAAGGCCCGCCCCCCAGGAACCCACTTCTGCAAACCTAGATCCCACCTCCCCAAATTAAATACCCTCTACAAACAATGCGACCAGCTGAGAACCAAGCATTTAAACCCATGACCCTTGGGAGATATTTTAGATTCAAACCATAACAATTACCTATGTTGTTGTTGTTGTTAGGTGTCACAGAGTTGTGTCTGACTCATAGTGACCTTCACAGGGTTTTCAATGGCTGATTGTTTCCAGATTGCCTTCGGAGTGGATTGCCATGTCTTTCTCCCATTTTTGTGGTGCTGGGAATCGAACTCGGGACCTCAGAGACTGCTCTACCAACTGAGCTAAATCCCAGCCCAACAATTACCTATAGAGCAATATAAATAAAGAAGAAATAGTCCCATGAATAAACCTTCAGGCTAAGGAGCTATGCCCTATGAAGAAATTGTGGCCTTTGATCTAAGAGAAAATAAAGAAACTATGGGAAAGGAGCATTTCAAGAATCATAAGCAATTAACTGTATTAAGTGCTTAGGATAATTCAACACATTCATCTGAGAATTAGCCATTTCATTTAGCAAAGTGGAAGTCATTGTTGACTTTGATAAAAACTCTCATTCCAGTTTAAGATGAAAATTTAAAGTTTTTGTATTATAGGGATAAACATTTTTCTTAATAACCTGAATATGTGTATGCATACATAGATAGATATATAGATATAGATATATTTCTCATGTTATTAGTAAAAATAAAATGACAAACAAAACCTTTAATGTTGAAAAATCACAACACAGCTGATGTTCCATTAATAAATAACATACCTGAAGCAGAGAATCTTCAGGGAAGTCAGCTAAAATGACCAAAGCAGTTCGTGGTGAATTCAGTTTGGAATATGTTGGTGTGAACTGTTGAGAAAAGAAGTCTAACACATTTGAAGCTATACAGTGAAAAAAACAAATGTTATGGAATCACCTAAATTCTGGGATTATAACACTTAGCAGGTAACCTGTGATGTTTAGAAAATGGTATGTTTAGTTGTAATAAAATTGTACACTTGCACAAAAACACAATTTGACAATTTTAAAGCATTTAAAAGTTGTAACCATTCATTAATCCAAACCATTATCTCAATCTCTTTCACTAATATTCTCATTTCTCTTTTAATTCAGTTCAGGTCAAAGGTTTATCATTTTAAACAATTTGTTTTGTCTTGGTTACTTAACTTTCTGTTCTTTTTGTTTCTTATTATTATGCCCAACTGGAACATATTAATCCAAAGTGCATAAAACTTCTTTCCTGTTTTGCTCTAGCATTAGCCCTACTAAATGAACATTTTTAAAGGAAGACATACAACTACACTGGTTGGGTGCTTTTAAATTTGTGACTACTTCAAGCACATAAGTCTTTAGTGCAACCTGAACAATACTGACAAGTTACCCTTGCTATATATGTGTGCACTCTTCTATACATGATGACTCTCCTATTTCTTTTCTTTTGGTCTTAAATGCAACATAATTCCTTGTCCAACCCCATTTTTAATTGATGGCAATTCATCTGATTTTGCTAAATTTTTCAATTATAAGTTATAAAAGAAGAAACAAGCCGGGTGCGGTGGCGCACACCTATAATCCCAGCGGGTCGGGAGGCGGAGGCAGGAGGATTGCAAATTCGAGACCAGAGGCAGTCTGCGTAACTTAGTGAGACCCTGTCCCAAAAAGTGAAAAATGGGCTGAGGGTGCAGCTCAGTGGTCCAGCACTTGCAAAGCATGCAAGCGCAAGGCCCTGAGTTCAAACCCCAGTATTGCAAAAAAAAAAAAAAGAAAAGAAAAGAAAAGAAAAAAACCCAAAAGCTATCACAAGCTTTCTCTGATAGATCTACCAGTTTATTTTCATCTATATCCATATACTCTGTTTTACATTTTATTACAATTATACTAATCCAATGCACTCTTATCTAAGTTGGTTTGTTCATACATATATGAGACTCTATCTATGTTGCTTTTTCTAATATATTAATTCTTCAATATTCTCCTCTTTAGTGATTATTTTCAGCTACCTACATAGTTACTTTGCAAATTTAAAAAGAAATTCACTTGAATATCCAATTCAATAGTCATTGGCTTAAAAAGTTGAATAAACTTACTTGCTCAAATTTTTTCTATTATCTTCTGAACTCATTTCCTTTAAACTCTGGAAGGGGGATGATTACTAGAAAAGAGTATATAGAAAAATTCTGAAAGGACAGAAATGCCTTGTTTCTTATTTTGTGCTATACCTACCTATATAATGGCCAAAACTCATCATGGTGAGCATTGAAGATCTATGCTTTCCATTATTAGGAAATTATACCAGAAAATAAGAAAAATATAATTATAACAAAAACCACTGCTCCCTGCCAAAAAAGAAGAGAACATACAAACAGACTGATTTTATAAAGGAAAAATTCTGGCGACGTACACTAATGAAAAAAATTACTATTTTTTTTAAAGGAATCTCTGAAAGTGTTATGGGATTTTGTCTCTGTCCTTGTGGCTTTGTTAAGAAGAATTTCACAGTGCACTGTGTTGTGCAAGGAGACCTAGAGAGCAATTGGAGTCAACGAAGCAAACTGTATTGAAATAAAGGAAAATAGAAAGTAAAGGGATTAAGCAAGAAAGTCACCCCCACACTGGCTGTGGAGCAGACTGCTCAAGGAAGAGTCAGAATTTTAGGTGGTGGCCATGGCTGCTTTTACAGTGGTCTTCTCAAAGTGGTCAATGCTCTGACCCAAAAATGTGAAGCAATCATCAAAGTGAAAGTGACTACATGAAATAACATCAATGTGAGAGTGACTGCTTGCAGCTATTGACATTGGTCCTGCCTACTATTAGCAGGTTATTTGCCTCCTTAAGTCAGAGTTCTGGGTGGAATTCAAAGGACTTTCATTATGCTTCTGTCCCAGTAAATGGTTTTGTTTTGTATGGGCCAAAAATACAGTTGGAGTGAATTTTTAGTTTCCCCTACTTTCATTCCCTGCTGCTCATATCTAGCAGAAGGAAGTGTGGGAAAGGGCAAACCTAAAATAAAAGGAACTGACAAGGGGCAGGATTAATGCAACTGAGATTGGAAACCTATAATTGGTAGGGATTCTAGTTTCCAAGTGGTATAGTTTTCTGCTTCATGAATTAATTATTCAGATAGAAGGATAAACAGAGTACAATAACAATTTACCCAGATTAAGGACTTTGTGGCAGTTTGGCAGGGGATGTGTACTGTGGAATCATTAAAATAATGGGACAATGATTAAAGAGTGTGGTCGATATGTCTCTGGAAAGAAAATGTAATTGGAAAAAGAAGTGAGAGTGTTAGAAATGGAAGCATTTTGATCAAAGAGCAGAATATTAGCATGTAGGACTGTCAAGGATGGACAGTCATCCATTCAGAAACAAAAAGGGCACTAGCAAAGGATTATGAATTCTATGCAATTCACTGATTAAATTACCTCAAAGATGTCACATTGCTTCCGTAAAGCAACTTCATCTGTCAGAGAAATAAGTATCCACGGATTCTCATGCTAGTGATATTGATTAAGGTAAGTTACACAAAAGCATTTAGTAGTCTATTAAACATACAAACACAATGGACTACCAGGGGACATTTTTCACCATCAAAAGCCTAGCATTACCTTTAATAAGTATGTATGAAATAAACCAAATAAATTACTGTAATCATTTCTTAAAAGCAACTTTTCATGGGCACTTTAACATGTCTATCAAAATGTGTAATAATGCAAAGCTTTGCCAAAGTCATTCATTTTATTAAGCTAAATAAGAAAATATTTAGATTTCAGTGAGAACACATTTTCCTTTAAGAAATTTGCATGAAAATAGCAGACTCAGTAGCTTTAATTTGAAATGATAGTTTCTTGCAAAAGTTTTGTTTTTTAACAAAAGCCTTATAGTAGATGCTCCCATAATAAAATATGTGTCTTTTAGCTAAACATTAACACAACACAACCTATTAACTTGAAGTTTTCTTTAACGAACACATTCTCAAAATATAATAAATTACACTGATTTTATTGTTACAAACATATACAGCATTTTCTCTATGAACATAGAGGGTTAGAGGAGGGAGAAAATAGTCAATTAGAGCTCTTGATTGAAAAACTAGCCTCTCAAAAACTCAATAAATGATTTCAGGTTTTTTTAATTAAAATTTGTCCTGTGATTTGCATTATGTTCCAAATGTGAACCCAACTTCAAAATTATTAATTTGATTATGAAAGACATGACTTCTGTTTCAAATTTTCTCTATATGAAAAAGGCACACATTAGTCATAGTTAAAATTCTTTTTACAACTATATTTAAGAATTTGCTTTAATGAAGCTCTTAAGAATTTTTCTGTAAACAATCATATGGTATTTGGGGGGAAGGATATGGACCCCTTGGTATATATTGGTCTTCTATGGCTGCTATTACCACCCTGGCAGGTGTGATCCCAGCTGATCTCAGAAGCTAAGCAGGATTAGCCTGGTTAGTCCTTTGATTGGAGACCACCTGGGAATATCAGGTGTTGGAGGCTAGCGAGAAGGACCTGGCAACCCACTTTCAAAACAATCTGCCACTGAAAACCCTCCGGATAGCAGAGAAGCACTGACAATAGTGCCAGGCATGGCAGTGTCAGGGAGTATTTCATTCTGTGGTACATAGGGTCACGTTGAGTTGGTCTTGACTCAACAGCACCTAACAACAACAACAATGGCTGCTATAACAAACTGCCATAAACTGGATGGCTTAAAACTAAAATCTATCCATTCACAGTTCTGGAGGCATGAAATTAAAAAGCAAGGTATAGGCAGGGCCATACTTCTCCAATGTTTTTAGGGCAGCAACCACCCCCAAACTTTATGGCACCAGGGACCAGCTTCATGGTAGACAATCTAATGCCACCACTGATCTGACAGGAAGTGGAGCTCAGGTGGTAATACAAGTGATAGGGAGCTGCTGTGCAGCTGGAAGTGGGGGTGCTGGTACCTGGGGACCCCTGCTGTAGGGAATAACCTCTCCTTACCATTCCTGGCTTTGAGTCGTGGCTGCCACTGTCTGGTGTTAACTTGGCTTTCAGCTACAGAACTCCAATGACTGCTCTGTCATAACATAGCATGCTCTCTTCTTTTTGTGTCTCTTCTCTTCTTACAAGGACACCAGTCATATTGGGTTAATACCCACATGAATTAAGGCCTCATGGTAATTTTATGACATCTTCAAAAGACACTATTTCCAAATAAAGCCACACTTAGAGGCACTGGAGTTACTTCAACATATCTTACTTTGGAGACATAGTTGATCTCATAACAATATATATCTTGTCAAGCCCATGGATAGTCAATGTAGGACTAATATTCCCTTAGCAGTCAAAATCATAATGTAGGAAGCTTACAGTATGCTCCAAATCCTAGGGAGACATTTAAAGTTTGCTAGGTATGTCTGTAAAGTGAGGATCAGAATGAGTAGTGTCTGTCATGAATCTTGGAAGTCAGCTATAACTTCAATTGTAGAGATTCTAAGATGGACAAAATCAGTTTTTAAAACTTTTTATTTGAAAACTGATAAATTCTTAGATAGTTATGAAATTATTATAAGAAGTCTGATAAACCTTTCACCCACTTTCCTCAATGATTACATTGTGCCCAATTATAGTACTGGGCTGGGGTTTAGCTCAGTTGATGGAGCACCACTCTATGCTCTCTGAGGTCCTCATTTCAATCCTTAGTGCTGAAAAAACAGAAGGATGCAGCAATCCAGTCGTGAAGCAATCTTGAAACAATCAGCCACTGAAGACACTAAGAGGGTCTCTATGAGTCAGACGCCACTCGATGGCTCCTAGCAACAACAATACTATATGAAAAGTAGTATGTTCATATTGAAGTTCTTTCATCTCATATGTAGAACCCTATGGCCATCAGTGCAAATAAGATAAAGGATTATATCAGCAGCACAAATATTTCCCTCATGCCAAGAAAGTCACATCAACCAGCTAGCTCACTTATTAGGATTCTAAGATCTATGGCCTTAAAACAAATCAGAGTTCCTTGGAGCTCCTAAAAAATAAAGAAAAGAAAAGAAATGAAAAGAAAGAAAAGAAAAGAAAAATTATTAAGAGGACAGTAGTAAGGGACAATCATACAGTTAAAGGACTTAGCTTCTGATTCTGGAAGGTCAGAAGTCAAGTGTTAAAAGGCTAATTCTGGGATGTATGGTTATGAGAAGTTCCTTAAATCAAACCATGGAATGTTGATATAGATGCTGGCTTGCAGATGTATTGGGCAGATATGAAGATGAATATCAAACTGTGACTTGAAATCTAAAACACAGTTCCTCATCTTATACTTTCTGGCTGTTGGCTAATTTTAGTAGGCCAAGGCACCATGTGGCCACCACTCAACTGGACTCATCAAGTTCAAACTTTGAGCCCAAACAAATTCTTTATCTGTTGCCCATTCCCAATACTGTCCAATTTTCCACCTTATTATAAGTTGCAGAAGTATATACACCAACCTGTGGAGATGCACAAAGCTCATGATGCCAATTGCAAAGGAAATGTCCATGGAAAAGTGTAATTATGGCTCTCTGGGCATTACTGATTTGTTTTACCTTGTCATCATTCAGTATATTTTAAATCACACAATAAAGGCAAATTTGAATTTTGATGAAACAACTATATGGATTGAGACAGAGAATACAACTAGAAATAATTGGATTGGTAGTACTTCAGTGTAATAGTTAATCTATTTTATGTTTTCTATTTTCGACATGTTGTCAGGAGGGACAAACCCCTGGAGAACTACATATCATGTTTGGGAGAGTGGCAGGTCGACGAAAAAGAAGACCTTCAACAAGATAGGTTGACACAGTGTCTGCAATAATGGCCTTAAACATAAAAAAGATTGTGTGCCTGATACAGAATTGGGGAATATTTCATTCTGTTTTACATCGTGTTGCTATGAGTCAGACCTGACTCTGTGGCACCTAACATCATCACCATCAATAACAACAAACCCAATAAGCCATCCCTCCCAAACAAAAAATATAAATTCTTACATAGACCTTCTCTGATTAAAAGATGGAAGAATTAAAAGTCACTCTAAAGACTATTGATTTTTCTTTTCAGGTCTAGGGGATTGAACCAAAGGAAGTTTTGGTGTTTCATGGGTCGGAGTTCCTCTCAGAGGGCTCCAAGGAGGTGCAGGAGTTCCTCTCAGAGGGCTCTGGCGGTGTAAGAGCTGCCTCTCTGGAGGACTCCCGGAGGGAAGATTTGATTGGGACTCCTCCGGGAAGCCACACTTGGAGCTTGGGATGGTCTCTCCACCAACCTCCCAGTTTCACTTTTCACAGAAGCATGCGAGGTTAATTCAGGACCCCTTTCCCAAGGACCCAACTGGGTGAGAGGCCAAGTGACTCGAGTATGAGGGACACCCCCCCCCCCGCACTTGGGACCCAAATAGGCTTAAAATGGGGAACAAACAGGCTGTGTCAATAGACAGGTGCAGTGCATCCGCACTCGATTAGAGGCAAACATCATCTTCGTCTCAGAGGCGAAAGCCTCCAGGTTTTGGGTCAGAGTAAAGAAACTGGCACAATGGGTAGCCAAGAAGGACCTCTCCAACCCCGCCGTTTGGCGGCAGGTTGAAATTCAAACTAGAATGACTCTGGCAGGGAGAAAAGGCAACTTTTCGGAAGCCTTTATCCAAAGGCTGGCAGCACTGAGGCAGAAGGAAGAAAAAGAAAGTAACCGGGAAAAAGGAGCAGAAGGGGCCCCAGAGGCCCTAACAGTTGCAACCATCAAGACATCCCAGGGAGAAGGAGCTAATTCAAAAAGGATGGCAGGAATAAGCCTTCCCTGGAAATTGCACAAACTAGGCAAGTGCACTACCACTGAACAACACCCCATGCCCTATTTTTTTTTTTTTTTTTTTTTATTGTGAGACAGGGGCCTTGCTAAGTTATACAGGCTGCCTCTGGACTCAAAGTCAGGATGCTCCTGCCTCTGCCTCCAAGTAGCTAGGATTACAGGCATGTGCCACAGCTCCCAGCCACACCATTGATTTAAACCCTATTACATTAATCTAATCAGTCATGTATTATGGCAGAAAGAATGCTTAATTTTTAATTGAAAACCATGATTTTTGGGTGCCACCAATATATTTCTCTCACAATGCATTTTTCCATGGATATTTGTTTTAACAAAAATTTACTATATTGACATATTCTTTTCTCAGAAAATATTTTCTCAGAAAAATGTTTTCTCAAAAAACCTGAAAAACATCAAGAAAATGTCATAAATATATTCTTACCCCAGAATTAACTTAATAAATTAAAAGAAAACTAAAAATGGAAATGTAATAAACATCACCTTAGTCTTTAAAAAAACTATTTATATGTCTAAATTATTGATCCCCCACGTCTGTCAGTTTGCCATACAGTGAGGATTTGTGTGTTGCTGTGATGCTGCAAGCTATGCCACCAGTATTACAGATATAAGCAGGGTCACCCATGGTGGACAGGTTTCAGCTGAGCCTCCTGACTAAGGTAGACTAGAGAAAAGGACATGGCTAACCCATTCCTGAAACAAGTTGCTGTTGAAAACCTTGTGAATAGCAGAGAAACACTGTCAGATATACTACCAGAAAATGAAACCTCCAGGTTGGAAGGCACTCAGATAATGACTGGAGAAAAGTTGTCTCCTCCAAATAGAATCTACCTGGATGACAGAAATGAACTAAAGCTCCAGAAACCTCTATTGGCTGTTGTGGCACCACTCAAAATGAGAAACTGTAAATATCCATTAATAACTGGAAGGTAGAATCTATGTAGTATAAATCTAGGAAAATTAGAAATTATCAAAAGGGAAATGGAGCACATAAACATCAATATTCTAGATATCAATGAGCTAAAATGGGCTGCCATGGGACATTTTGAATCAGATTATTATATCTCCTACTATGACAGGAATGACAGATTAAAGAGAAGCAGGGTTGCATTCATCATCAAAAAGACACCTCAAGATCTTTCCAGAAGTACATTGTTGGTGGTAGAATAATATCCAAATACTTTCAAGTCAAGTCAGTTAATATGACTATTATTCAAATTTATGCACCACTTCTGAGGACAAAAATAAAGGTTTTTACCAGCTTCTACAGTCTGAAATAAATCAAATATGCAATCAAGATTTATTGATAATTCCTGGTGACTGGAATGAAAAGGTGAAAATGCAGAAGTAGGCCCCATAATTGGAAAATATGACACTGATGACAGAAACAATACTACAGATCACATGATAGAATTTTGTCAGACCAATGAGCTTTTCATTGGAAATAGATTTTTTTAACCAACATAAATGGTGACTATATACATGAAATTCACCACATGGAACATACAAGAACAAAAGTGACTACATTTGTGGAAATAGACTATGGAAAAGCTCAATATCAAAAGTCAGAACGAGATTAGATGCTGATTGTGGATCAGACCATCAACTGCTCATATGCAAGCTTAAACCAAAACTGAAGAAAATTACAATAAGTATATGAGAACCAAGGTAAGATCTTGAGCATGTCCCACCTGAGGTCAGAGACCACCTCAAGAACAGGTTTGATACATTAAACACTAATGATTGAAGACCAGATGAGTTGTGGCAAGACATCAAAGACAGCATTCATGAGGAAAGCAAAAGAGTGTTAAAAACACATAAAAAAGATCAAATTACATGTCAAAAAGAGACTCTGAAACTTGCCCTTGAATGATAAGCAGCTAAATTAAAAGAAAGACATGATAATGTCAAAAAACTAAAGAGAAGATTTCAAAGAGCAGTCCAAGAAGACAAAATCAAATATTATAATGACATGTGTAAAGAGCTGGAGATAGAAAAGTAAAAGGGAAGAACCCACACTATTTTTCTCAAGCTTAAGGAATTGAAGAAAAAATTTAAGCTTTATATGACAATAGTGAAAGATGCTACAAGGAAAATATTAAACAACAGAAGAAACATCAAAAGAAGATGGAAGGAATACACAGAGTCATTATACAAAAAAGAATTGGGGAATGATCAATCCTTTCAAGAGATTGCATATGCTCAGGAACCAATGGTATTGAAGGGCTGAATGGAAGCTGCCTTGAAGGATTTGGTGAAATCTAATGATCCAGGATTGATAGAATACCAACTGAGATGTTTCAACAAACAGATGTAGCACTGCTAGCGCTGACTTGTTTATCCCAAGAGATTTGGAAAACAGCTACCTGGCCAACTGATTGGAAGAGATCCATATTTGTGCCTATTCCCAAGAGATCCAACAAAATGTGAAAATTATCGAATGATATTATTAACATCACATGCAAGTAAAATTTTGCTAAGGATCATTCAAAGGTGACTACAGCAGTATATAGGCAGGCAACTGCTGGAAAATCAAGCCAAATTCAGAAGATGACATAGAACCAGGGACATCATTGCTAATGTCAAGTGTATATTAGCCAAAAGCAGAAAATACCAGAAAGAGATATAGCTATGTTTTATTGACTATGCAAAGGCATTTTACTGTGTGGATCATAATAAATTATGAATAACTTTGCAAAGAATGGGAGTACCAGAGCACTTAATTGTACTCATGGGGAATCTGTACATGGACCAGGAGGCATTCATTCAAACAGAACAAGGAAACATTGCCTGGTTTGAAGTCAAGAAAGTTGTGTGTCAGGGCTGTATATTTTCAATGTATCTCTTCAATTTTTATGCTGAGCAAATAATCTGAGAAGGTGGACTTTATGAAGAAGAACACAGCATCATGATTGCAGGAAGACTCAATAACCACCTGCATTATGCAGATGACACAACTTTGCTGAAAATGAAAAGGATTTGAAACATTTACTAGTTCAGATCAGCCTTCAGTATTGATTGCACCTCAACATCAAGAAAATAAAAATTCTTACAACTGTGTCAGTAAGCAATCTCATGATAAATGGAGAAAAGATTGAGGTTGCCGAAAATTTCACTTCACTTTGTTCTATGTTCAACACCTGTGGAAGCAGCCATCAAAAAAATCAAGAGATGCATTTCATTGGGAAAAGATGATGTAAAAATCCTCCCTAAAGTGTTGGGAAGTAAAGATGTCACATTGAAGATGACGATTCACCTGGCTCATGCTATGTTATTTTCAGTTGCATCATATGATTGTGAATGTTGGGCAATGAATAAATAAGACAGGAAAATAACTGATGCTTTTGAATTATACTGCTGAAGAATAATATTGAATATACCATAGACTGCCAAAAGAACCAACAGATCTACCCTAAAATCAGTTCAACCAGAATACTCCTTGGAAGCAAGGATAGGTAGACTGTGACTTATGTATTTTGGATATATTGTCAGGAGGGACCAATTACTCAAGAAGGACATCATGTTTGAGAGATTAACAGGTGACTGACAAAACAGAAGACTCTCAACTAGATGGACTGACACAATGTCTACAACAATGGGCTTAAACATAAAAGAGATCATGCGCCTGGCACAGAATTGGGTAATGTTCATTCTGTTGTAGATAGTGTTGAACCAAACCCAATAGCACCTAATAACAATAAGTTATTGATACCGTAGTCTTTTTCAGAGAGTTTATAGAGAATTTGGGATTTCTTGCTATATATTCAGCCCAGAGCATTCCTGCTTTCCTGAAAATATCCTAAATATGTTGTTGGTGTTATGTGCCATCAAGTTGCTACCTGACTCATAGCTACCCTAAGTACAACAGACGACACTATTGTCAGCATTTCTCTGCTATTTATAGAGTTTTCAAGGGCAGGTTGGTTTTGGGAGTAGATTGATAGGTCCTTCTCCCAACTCTACAGTACCTAGTGTTCCCAGATGGTCTCCCATCTAAGTACTGACCAGGTCCAACCCTGCTTAGCTTCTGAAATATGATGGGATCTGATGCCACCATGGTATGGCTGCAGGTGTCCTGATTGTAGGGTTGGAATATTTACCAAATGAAAATATAAGAAACTATGCTATATTTTAATTTCAGATAAACATTTTATAGTGTAGGTCCCATGTATACCATATGTAATTTTGTTGCTGATGTTGCCTTTTAGCCTTGTTATTTTGAAAAAAATAAAAACCCAAATCTTATTTAACATAGGTTTGCTATTTATAATTTGAATGCATGCATTTGTGTATAAATTTGTGTATAAATTTGGAGGCAGATATTATGTTCAATTTTTCTTGCAGCCAGGGAGGAATTGGGTTAGAAAAGTATTATAATGTAAAGAAAACATATTGATGTGATAGCATGGCAGAGCTAAAATGAATCTATTCTCATAAAAAAATGACACACTCCTAATATTTGAAATGCACTCATCACTTGTCACAAGCCCACTCTGTTGTGTTAGAATATTTTTTCCACGTAATATTCAAAGTGAATCATCCATAATTTCTTCCCTTTTGAGTTTTCTAAGCACAGAATGAGATCAGTTTCACAAGCCCTTGCCCCTATGTGTTTTCAAGGCTTGATCATCGTGAATGATTTCCTGTGTCTCTGTTAGCTGTTATTCTACTTTTAATTATACTATTAGAATTTTGAGTGAAGAACCTTAGGAAAATTATTTACTTTGATTAAAGTGAATTATCAGTATAATTTCTTATCTTCTTAAGGATTGCTTTATTCTCTCAGAAATTCACCATTTTTCTTTAGTTCCAAACATTAATTACATTTTTCTTCGTTTTCTCTCCATTCTCCCTCCTCCCATTCACTCTTTGCTTTTGTATAACAAAATTACATTAAGTAAAATCTAACACTACTTTTCAGGCATCTCACTGAAATTCGGCCTGCTGCGGTAGCCCTGTGGCATCCTATCCCGTCAGATCTCGGAAGCTAAGCAGGGTCAGGCCTGGTTAGTACCTGGATGGGAGACGCCTGGGAACTCCAGAAGCTGTAGGCTTGGGAGAATGACCTGGCAACCCCCTTCCCAAAATCAATCTGCCATTTAAAACCCTATGAACAGCAGAGAAGCAGTGACAATAATGTTTCCCCTGTTGTACAGAGGGTCGCTATGAGTCAGATACCAACTCGATGGCACCTAACAACAACAACAACAACAACACTGAAATTCAACATTGGGCTATTATTTAAATTATATATAAATAATGTTCAAAAATATATAAACAAATGTGCATATGCATATACATGTATTGAATCCACATTCTGTGACTTACATAATGTGAGCATGAAACTCACTTAGCTTTTTCTAGCAGGCTTTACATGTGGGTATAATATGTTGCTGAGTGTAGAGTACCCACATCTCCTGCTCCAAGAGACCCAGTTGAACCCATCTTCTTAGGCTGAGGTGAGGGAAGGGTACCCATTTACTGTTTTCCCTTCAAAGAAGAGGTAAACTTACAAAAGACCAGTAGCATCTTTCTAAATCCAGAAGCCCCCACGTGTCTGATCGCTTTTTGTGCTATGGGGGCTTGCGTGTTGTTGTGATACAGAAGCACTGTAATGGAACATAGGAAGATTATCTGGATGACACAGAGTTTGGTATGGCACAGTGTTGGATAGTGTTTCATTCTGTTGTACAAAGGGTAACTATGGGTTGGACCCAACTTGATGGTACCTAACAACACAACAAATCTGGAAGAAAGACTCTACTTTGAGAAGTTAACTCTTCCTCAGTCATTTCTTGAGTGCCTTACAGCCTGGGAGGCTCATTTTTTGGCACTATATTTGACAGTGCTTCTCTGCTATCCAAAGAGTTTTCAATGGCTAATTGTTTTGGGAGTGAGCTGTGAGGTCCTTTTCCCTAGTCTGTCTTAGTTTGGAAGCTCAGATGGAACCTGTGTAAAATGGGTGGCCCTGCTGGTATCTGAAATACTGGTGGTATAGCTTTCAGCATCACAGTAACATACAAGTCCCCACAGCATGTCAAGCTGACAGACATGTAGAGGATCACCTGTACGTGGAATCTCAAAATTAATGAAACTTGAACTCATAGACACAGAGAGTAGATTAATGATGCTATGGCCTGGGGACAGGGGATATGGAAACATCTTGGTCAAAGGATATAAACTTTTAACAGTAATATGAATAAAGTCAAAGGCTCTAATGTGCAGCATGATGTTAATAAAATTGTACTGCACTCTTAAAATGTACTAAAAGAGTAGATCTTAAGCATTCTTACCCAAAGGAAAAAGGAAGAAGATAACTAGATGAGGTGATGAGTGTGTTAATTAAGTTGATTGTGGTAATCCTTACATAATGAATACACATCCCAAATCATACATTGTATACTTTAAATATACCTCAATAACTCTTTGGGGAGAAAAGGAAATAGAAATATACAGTAAACAAACAAACAAGTAAAAATCCCAAACCAATGTCCTCATTTGAGGAATTCTGCTTCTTTCAGGATTAGGTCTATAGTATTGCTGATTTTGTGCTCAGCTATTAGCTGAGAGCAGCCTGTTGGAAGCGTGTTGCTGACACACAAGCACAGGAGTGTATGGAGGAGTGCCCAGGTGGACAGTCTTTTCATCATGCTCCCTCAGCAAGAAATTAAAAGAGTGTACTTTTGTGGACTTTGTCATAGTATCTTAAAAAGTAAGGGAAGAACAAGAAGGACAGAATATCAGATTGTGTGAAGTGCTGAAAAGAGTTCAAAAAAGAGGAGGGATAGCTATTGGCAATTGGATATAGCAATGTGAATATTGTTGAATTTGACAAGAATAGCTTTGGCAGAATGGTAAGGATGAATACTGATTGGACTGGGTTTAATAGTGAATGGAAGGAGAGAAATCACAGACTGTGAGAATAGAGCACTCTTTTATTGGGATTCCTAGAGAGGACCACAATGGCAGGGTCCTCTCTGGCCCATGTGGAGGACCGACATCTATCCTTCAGGGCCAGTGACCCTTGGCCTACATCCTGGTCCTTCACTCCTCCCATCCACTGACCAAAGATGGCCCCCCACCAGGCAAGCTCTGATGCAGCCATCTCCAACAGGTTCGTAAGGGGGCACCCTGGATTGGCCTGGCCTGCAGATAATCCATCTATCGGACGTGCACCCCAAATTCTCCTCTTTTGAATAATTGCCCCACCTGGCAGGTATGACAGGTAAACTGTCATACCTGTCAGGGAATGCACTCTGATTGGCTACCTCCCAGCATGCACCCCCTTCCCCAAAAGCTATATAAACAGGACACTGGCCACCCCCTAGACACCCTATTGTTCTCCACCTGCTATCTGGACCCCATCACCTTGAACCAATGCACCCTAATCGAATCCTGTGGCAGACCTTCAAGCAAGGCTCCGTGTCAAACCCAGGGGCCCCAAAGAGCTGAAGGCACCTAGCAAGATAGGAAGCGCTCTCCAATTCCTCCCCTTGCCTGAGAAGAGGAGAGTAGAGAAGGCAAGCTGTGAGAGTCAATACCAGGGGACCATCAGTATTGAGCATCACTAACTAATCCAGCCTCTGCAGCTGTAGCCCTGTGGCGTCTGATCCCGTCAGATCTCGGAAGCTAAGCAGGGTTGGGCCTGGTTAGTACTTGGATGGGAGACCACCTGGGAACACCAGAAGCTGTAGGCTTGGGAGAAGGACCTGGCAAACCCCTCCCAAAAAGCAATCTGCCATTGTAAACTCTATGAACAGCAGAGAAGCACTGACAATAGTGTTTCCCCTGTTGTACAGAGGGTTGCTATGAGTCAGATACTGACTCGACGGCACCTAACAACAACAACAACAACAACAACTAATCCGGCATTGCTCTCCCTTGCAGGAGCAGCTTAATAAACCTCCACCTTGTTTTTATTAAGAAGGCTCTTGAAGTCCTTCCTTTGGCATCACCTACCAGGTTCTTACCCTAACCCTGAGGGTCCTGGGACATTACAGGTGTCGAGGCAAGGCCCCAAGGCCATAGCCAGGCCAGAGCTGAACCCTGACACTCTTTGAAGGTGGGATGCCACTAATGAATAAAAAAGAAATAATGAGTGATCTGAGTAGGAAGTGAGGTCAAGGACAAGATCTTTAAGAAATGTAAGAATGTACTAATTCAGTCATAAGACCTTGATTCATCATGCCTCAGTTTCTAGGCATCGTGTCAATATGAATTTACTCCCATCAACCCATGTCCTCTATGCTTACCTCTAAATTGACCTTATAGCTTCTTTGGACCAGTATAATGCTGCAGACATGAAACTGTGTGCCTTCCAAGGCTAGGCTTTAAGAAATCTTGCAGATTGTGCTTTTGCCCTATTGGAACACTTTCACCATCATTTGAAGGAGTCTAAACTAGCCTTGTGTTTGTTAGAGCAGAACACATGTGGATGAGAACCAGGGCAGCCCAGTCAACAGCTGGCATGACCATCACACATGTGAGTAAAACTATCTGGGACAATCCAGCCCTAATCAAACCACAGGATGACAGCAGCTGCAAGAGTGATCCCAGTCATGAGGAGCAAGGTCCTGCCTAGTGAATCCTAAATTGTTCAACCACAGCTTAATGAGACATAATGAATGCTTGCTTGTATGTTAGTAATTTTGGAGGTGATTTATTAACTGACAGAGATGACAAACATTTTTTTAAAAATCTTATATTTAAAAAATTTCCTCTGTATGCTTTAATGCTTACACTGGATAAATTGAGGAATGTTCTATACATTAAATACAGTTTTTACTTTACCATGTCCACATCATAGCTAGCTAAACATATTCATCATTCGGGACTATTTCCCCTGGATTTTGTCACTTTATACCTTTACTGCATTTTGTTTAGTTCTTACTACTCAATTTATACACATTATTTTTATGACATACTTCATGCATTACAAACATTTGTGTATGGTTATGATTTTCTGAGTGGTTGTGGCATTGCCGAAGGTATGTGCCTCATAGAAAATTTCAAATGACTCTTTCGCTTGCCCTTCCTTCCGTTGTCCTTCCCTCTTTCCCTCCCTCTCTCCCTTCTGTCTTTCCTTCCTTCCTTCTTTTCCTCTTTTCCTCTTCATCTTCCTTTCTCTCCTCCTCCCTTCTTTCTTTCCTTTCCTCCTTTCTCCCTTTTTGAAAGGATCTACAAAAGTACATTTTATTTATATTAATAATGTCTCTAAAAAGTATAGGAAAGTAATTTCTACTATAAAGCCTTTAGAGTTAGAAATCCTTAGACCCAATGTAGCAAAGTAAAATCCTAAATCCCTCCATTAAGCCTCTAATTGCCTAATGTATGCTTTGATATAGCATCTAAGTTATTTAACAATTATATAAAATATTTCTTTTACTCATGTAAATGCACACATATACTCTACCACTTAACTGTGCCAACTTGAACTGCTTATTGGTTGTATAAACCTTGAACAAGATACTTAATCTTTTTATATTTCATTTTCCTCATTTTAAAACTGTCATAAATCTGAGGCCTATCTCATCATTTTTGTTAGAATTAAATAATATCATATTGTCATATAACCTTAGAACAGAAACTAGAATACTGCAAGTGGAGAATAATAAGATTAGCAATTTTATTATCATATAATTATATTATCATATAATATCTGGCTTTTCTCATTATAGCTTAAAAAAATGAGGTTTGGCAAATAATTTCAGAGGAGGGCTGGTTCCTTATTAACCAATTTAATCAGTCTCTCCAAACACACTCTATCTCTTCTTTGTACTTACTTTATCTGGAATCAACTACTTCCTAAATATGTGGCAATAAGTAGCTATTAAATTTATTCTTGGCAGTAAAGTCACTACTTCTACTGAAGTCAAATGGATTTAATTAATTTCAACTATAAAAATGTAAATGGGTTTTGGGAAGTACATTATAAAGTGAAAGATAAGGTCATTAGTAATAGTCTTAGAGTTTATTATCATCAAAAATAATGTTTCTTCCAGATTATCCAAAAAAGAAATGAAGTCACCATCTACTACCTTATAAAGTCCTGAGTAAACTCCTTGGGGAGTGTGAATAAATGGTTAATCATGACTAACTAGGCCCATAAGAACTCATGACTTCATGTTATACATATGCTAAGTTGCACCACACGTATTATTATAAGGCATTTTGGAGCTGGTGTACAAGATTGCAATTCATACTAACAGATGTTTGGGAAGGAAATTATTTGTTTAATTTGTTTGTGGGTCAGAAAATTTTTGTCTGAATGTAATTATATGAGAAGACCACAATTTATGAATGAATTATATTCTAAGAGTGCATTTGTCAGTCAGTTGTTTGGGATGAAGAATATATTTTTATGTATAAACTAGTTTAAATGTTAGTGTTTCCCAAGCAAGCCCACAAATAGCTACTTTAACCCATTATTTGGATGAAAGTATCTGGATGTTATTCATGAGTCCCCAGAGAAGAGATTTGGAGGGAAAATGGCCTGTTCCTTTTCTGGCTGATTTGTTTGTTTTGATTCTACTTGAGATACTCTTTTGCCCTTTCTAGCACCACTTTTCCCTGTTTTCTCATGAGGCTTTTCAAGCCCTAAACCACCCTGAAGGATAACAACCCCAGTCTGACTCATCTTTGGCAAAATTCACACTAGTGCAAAATTACATGCCTTTTCTTTCCCACGATCAACCTGACACATCTTTCAGTGTTACTAATCTCAGGTTATATTGAGAAATCAATGCAACTTTATTCTTTCTTACCCTAATAAGATTAATAATTATCCCAGGAGTACTTTAAACTTTAAAATAGGACATTTGTTCATCTAAATTCTCCTATTTGCTGGATGTTATAACTAAAAATATGAAAAAACAAACTCCAAGATATTTTGGAGAAAAGACATTCTCTAGGCAGGACCTTTTTCTGCCAACAATTCAGCCCTACAAATCATTTCCTCTAGTTAATTATGTTTTTTACAATTTTCCCCCTTTTGCCCTTTATGAACTAACATGTTCTTGAAAACTTTTACCCATCATTTTCTATTTTACAAGCACTGGTAAGTGATGAGCTAAGAAAAGAAGAACAAAAAAGGTTTTATATGCATATAAGTTGAAATGTCCCCCACGGGTGTGTGAGTTTGCAATACTGTGGGAACTTGAGTGTGTCTGTGATGCTGAAAGCTATGTCACCTGTATTACAGATACCAGCAGGGTCACCCATGGGGACAGGTTTCAGCTGAGCTTCCAGAATAAGACAGACTAGAGAGAAGGACATAGCTACCCACTCCCAAAATAATTAGTCATTAAAAACCATATGAATAGCAGAGAAACACTTGTCAGATGTAGTGCCAGAAAATGTGGTCTCCAGGTTGGAAATCACTTAAAAGATGACTAGGGAAGAATGCTTCCTCAAAGCAATGTCTACCTTAATGAATGGAAAGCAGTTAAGCCCCAGGTACCTCCATATACTGATGTGGCATGACTCAAAATGAGAAGGAACAACTGTAAACATCCTTTAGTAATTGGAATGTAAAATGTATGTAGTATGAATCTAGGAAAATTAGGAGTCATCAAAAGGGAAATGGAGCACATAAACATCAATATTCTAGGCATCAGTGAGCTAAAATGGACTGGTATGGGCCATTTTGAATCATATAATCATATGATCTACTATTCTGGGAATGACAGATCAAAGAGAAATGGGATGGCATTCATCATCAAAAAAGACATCTCAAGGCCTATCCTGAAGTAGGATACTCTCGGTGATAGACTAATATCCATATGCCTACAAGGAAAGTCAATTAATCTGACTATTATGCAAATTTACCTACACATCACTGAGGACACAAATGAAGATAGGGAAGATTTTTACTAGTTTATGAAGTCTGATAAATCAAACATGCAGTAAGGATATACTAATAATAACCAATGACTGGAATGCAAAAGTTGGAAACAAAGAAGAAAGCTCAGTAGTTGAAAAATATGACCTTGGTGATAGAAATAATGCTGGAGATCACATGACAGAATTTTATCAAACCAAAGACATTTTCATTGCAAATGAAATTTTTCACTAACATAAAGGACAATGTATACATGAAATTCACCACATGGAACATAAAGGAACCCAATTGACTACACTGGTGGACAGGGATGATGGAAAAGCTTAATACCAAATATCAGAACAAGACCAGGTGCTAATTGTGGATCAGACAGTCAACTCCTCATATGCAGGTCCAAAATGAAACTGAATAAAATTAGAACAAGTGTATGAGAGCCAAGGTATGATCTTGAGCATATCCCACTTGAGTTCAGAGACCACCTCAAGAAGAGATTTGATTCGTTAGACACTAATGATTGAAGTCTTGATGAGTTGTGGCATGGCATCAAAGACATCATTCATGAGGAAAGCAAAAGCTTATTAAAAACACAGGATAAAATAAAGACCAAAGTAAATGTCAAAGAGACTCTGAAACTTGCCCTTGAATAATGAGCAGCTAAATTGAAGGAAGACATGACAAAGTTAACTAACTAAAGAGAACATTTCAAAGGGCTGCCTGCGACACAATCAAATATTGTAATGGCATATGTAAAGAGCTGGATATAGAATATGAGAAGGGAAGAACACACTGTTTTTCTAAAGCTTAAGGAATTGAAGAAAAATTTAAGCCTCAATTGGCAATAGTGAAGCATTCTACAGGGAAAATATTAGCTAACATAGGAAACCTCAAAAGAAGATGGAAAGAATAGACAGAGTCATTACACCAAAAAGAGTTGGTAGATGGCCAACCATTTCAAGAGGTTACATATGATGGGGAACCAAGGGTACTGAAGGAAGAAGTGGAAACTGCCTTGAAGGAACAGGTGAGACACTGGCACCAGTAATTAATGGAATTCCAACTGATATGTTTCAACAAACAGATGTAGCACTGGATGTGCTAACTTGTTTATATCAAGAGATATGGAAAATAGCTACCTGGCCAACTGACTGGAAGAGATCCATATTTGTGTTTCACAAGAAGATCCAACTGAATGTGAATGTGGAAATTATTGAATGATGTCATTAATATCACACACAAGTAAAATTTTGGTAAAGATCACTCAAAAGCAATTATAGTGGTATATTGATAGGAATCTGCCAGAAAATCCAGCTGGATTCAGAAGAGGGCATAGAACCAGGGACATCACTACTGATGTCAGATGGAGATTAGCTAAAAGTAGAGAATTACCAGAAAGATCTATGTTTTATTGACTATGCAAAGGCATTTGACTGCGTGGATCATAATAAATTATGGATAACATTAAAGAATGGGAATAGCAGAACACTTAATTGTACTCATGAGGAATCTGTATATGTACTAGGAAGCAGTTGTTTGAACAGAGCAAGGAGCCACTGCCTGATTTAAAGTCAAGAAAGGTGTGCATCAGAGCTGTATCCTTTCAGTGTACCTCCTCTATCTCTATGCTGAGAAAATAATCCCAGAATTTGGACTTTATGAAGAAGAATGCAACATCATGACTGGAGGAAAAGTCATTAACAATGTGTGTTATGCAGACAACACAACTATGTTTGCTGAAACTAAAGACAATTTGAAACATTTACTGATGAAGATCGAAGACCAAAAAACAAGTTTCAGTACGGATTGTGTCTCAACATCAGTAAAACAAAAATTCTTACTATTGGGTCAGACTTAATTTCATAATAAATGGAAAAAAAAGTTAGGTTGTCCAAGATTTTGCTTTGCTTGATTCTAAAATCAACACCCATGGAAACAGAAGTCAAGAAATAAAAGACACATGGCTTTGGGAAATATGTTGCAAAAGACCTCTTTAAACTCTTAAAAAGTTAAAATGTCACATTCAAAATGAAGGTGCTCCTGACTCATGCCATCGTATTTTCAGTGCATCATATGGTTGTGAAAGCTGGACACTGAACAAGGGAGACAAGAAAATATTTGATGCTTTTGAATTATGGTGTTGGAGATAAATATTGCATATACCATGGACTGCCAAAAGAACCAACAGATCTGTCCTAGAAGGAGTGCAACCACAGTGCTCCTTGCAAGCAAGGATGACTACACTGTGTCTTACGTATTTTGGACATGTCGTCAGGAGGGACCATTTCCTGGAGAAAGATATCATGTTTAGGAGAGTGGCAGGTCAAAAAAGGAAAACCCTCCACCAGATGGATTAACACAGTGTCTGCAACAATGGGCTTAAACATAGATAAGATTGTGTGCCTGGCACAGAATAAGGGAATGTTTTGTTCCACTATACATAGGGTCACTATGAGTACAACTCAATTGGACAGCACCTAACAAAAACAACAAAACCACTGGTTTGTATTTAAAATGTAGTATTATAGAGACACAAACTTTCTTGCATTAGGAATTATATGTTCTGTAGATTTAGGGAAATGAACAATGTGGAAACTTTGATGTTTCTCTTCTGGATATTTTTCTTTTGGGGGGTAAAAATGAAGGTTAATTTTTGCTTTTATTTGTTTTTTGTTTTTACCAACAATAAATACTCATTGTTTTCATATAGAAATTCATTTTGGTTTACTTATGTTACAACAACAACAACAAAAAGAGCTAAAAATTGAATAAGGAAGCATGACTGTCATTTTTCTGGGCCAACTCTGTATGTATGTGAGAAGGATTTGGGATTTTTTTTGCATAGAAGACTCTAAATAACAAGGAATACATGGGAGTTTTAAACTTAGCACATATGTTAATGAAATTGAAACACATGAAGTGCAGTGAAAAAATCTGAATGTATAAATACGTGAAATTAGGATAATACAAAATTTTATCTAGTGAGGTAATGCACACAGTACAATTAACTTAAAAGTAATTTGTACAGACAGTCATGTTGGATGCACTTTTATTTAGTTTAAACACTCTGCAGCTTTCAAAGTATTTGGGTGGCCCTTTCTGATTTACACTTGAACACTGACATATAAAACATGATCCTGTGAGGTCTGGAGAGAATAGGCAGCATGCAGCAGATGGAGCTGTGTGTTTATTAACAGGTATGAGTTAATAACATACAGCCGTGCAAAGGCTTGCTCTTGATTCTGCTCTTAGGAGGGAGTGTTTAATGCTATTAAGTTCAGACTTCAAGTCTATGACAGACTTCAATATCACAGTAGATTCTTTTCTAATGGGTCATCTGCTCCTCATTTTCAACCATTCTTAAATTAATTGTTTAAATGCAGTTTTAGCAGAGAACACTGTCCAAAGAACCCATCAGGATTAAATTCATTCCAACTATCAATAACATCCTAGCTCAAAATACACAAGGACACAACGGTGACCTTACAAAACATTATGCACATACTAAATATTACAATTTTAAAAACAGTCCACCTTTTCCTAACAATTACATTAGTGTTTGATATAAACTGTGAAATTATCCCAGAATGGTCACTTTTCCAAATAACTTTAACACAAATGAGTATTTCCTGGGAAACTTTCTGCGCACTAAATTTTAAATGAAAGAAATTCTGAGCCTCAATGTTTTTAATGCATTATGAATTCCATGTGTCAAGAAATACTCAAAGTTATTAATCTGGAGCTATCAGTAAAATCAGATAAGATCTCTCTTCTGTCTACCTAGAAACATGTATCTACCTACCTATCTATAAAGCCCTTGCAGGAAGGAATGAGGATATATTTATTAATCATGTATTAGTTGCTGAAGATTTATGCAAGATGCTTCAACCTGTTTTTGTTCCTTGCATTATCATAATTCTGGGTAATAGGAGTGAATATCATGACCACTTTATAGGTGATGACATAGAGGAGATAAGTAACTTGCTCCAAGCCAATGCCGATAAATAAAACAATGAATCTGTCATTAGAATGAAATTGAAAGTTCTTTATTCCTCACATTTATGTCTCCATTAAAGAAAAATGTCTTTTGATTTGCACAAACAATATGAAAGCTATCTCAAATTTTGATCTTGTATTCAGAATTGTTCCGATCTTGAACTCAGGCTTGTTCCCTAGTATTCATATCCTCCTGACTGTCTACTACCTTCAAGCCAGATTCTGCCTGTTAAGCCTACTCCTATTTCCATGTATCTATTTATTCTGTTCCCACCAATCCCAAGGCCGCACTTCAACAACTTCCATACTCTGAGTGTACTTATACTTTTTGTCTCAATGTCTATATCTACAAAAATTTCCACTGTGATCAGGGCCCAATTCTTTTGAGGATAGTGTCATTTCCACATTATTTTCCCCTTGTCTTTTATTTACTTAAACAATATAAACCACAACTTAGTATACCATTATTTACCCGATTGCTATGATTCTAATTATTTTATATATATGCTTGTGTTTGATAACTAAGTGACAATGTGATCATGGTTTGTACTTCCAATGATATCACATGGGAGAATAGCACCCTGTGGGGCAAATTAATTATCTTCATGAAATTAGTGAAGTGAGTAAATTCCTCCTTGTACTTTGACAATACATATTTAAAAAAGAAGAAGAAAATGCTTTTGAGATTTTAGCATCACAAGGGATGGCCAGATACTATTTTTCATCTTTCCAAAGCTATCCCTGTACCTGTCTTCCTTATTTTTTGATAACAGAAGCCAGATTTTATTCATGTATTAGCACTGATGTAACCAAGAAGTAAATCAAGTCTAAGCAGCTCACAAAACATCCATTTTTTCTTGAAAGTGATAGCTTCAGGTGTGAACATGGGATGCAAATCTGGCCAACACAAAGTAAGGAGACAACTGCTGAGACAGTTCCTGGAATGCCTTCTCTATCTGAAAAAGGAACGGAAATCAAGTGTTCTCTCATTGTGTGCCGTCAGGTATTGCTGAGTAAAATAATGATGCCTAGAATACAGCCATCATATGACTGTGAAGGGCAGCATGTTGAGTTATTATATTAGTTTATCTGAAGTTATTTTT
This sequence comes from Pedetes capensis, assembly GCA_007922755.1. Classification (NCBI taxonomy): domain Eukaryota; kingdom Metazoa; phylum Chordata; class Mammalia; order Rodentia; family Pedetidae; genus Pedetes; species Pedetes capensis. Next base: position 8,483 of record VMDO01011391.1, on the reverse strand, counting down.
CCTCCAGAATTGTTGTCGTATGAACTAATGAATCTTACTATATAAAAGAATAAATCTTATTATTTAGTTATATTTAGTTGGATTTTTGCTGAATGCAGATAAGTAGCATAATAGATAATCTCAGTAGATACTCCAATTAGAAAATATTTTGCTATTATTCTTTGGATATCTAATACATTACTGCCATTTTGGTAAGTTCATATATGTCATTCTTTCATTAGTTGGCAAAAGTTAGTAATTTTTGAAGAAGTAAAATAAATTGTTAGCATGAAAGAAATTAACATAAAAGAGTTTATAGACAAAGGAAATGTCAAATGAGTAAGACTGTTTCTTCCTAACTAAAGTGAAGTTTACATCAGTTGTTTATTACAGAATGCTGTGAATCATTATAGGATTTACATAATAAAAGATGCATGTTTTCCTCCTATTTTGGTTAAAATTGTAACATATGTTTCCATATAGAATGCTGAAAATTTCTGATTGAACAAAGCATTTACCATGATCACCAAACACTTCTTTAGTAGAAAAAAAGAGGGGGAAAAAACCTACAGAGAATAATGAAAGCAATATGATCCTGATCGCCCTGCTTTTGCTTCTTTCCAAATGCCAAGCGGAATTCGCTTGTTCTGTTTAAAATGTGTAGGCTTTGAGAGGAAAGATGAACAAAACATCCCAATTTTGTGAATACAGCAGATTTTGACAGGTTGCTGTGCATAACGTGATTGATCAGCAGGATGAGGGTAGAAATAAAAAGCAGGGATGAAACTGTGCCAACCTGAGGGTAATGAATGTTCTATTTAATCTTTTAATTATTTTTTGAATAAATTGACCTGATTTTTGCTTTCTAGAGTTTGTTTCATCACCTTGATACTTTTAAGCTATTCATCAAAAAGTTTAAAATTATTTATGATATTATCATTATTAAGCCCCCATGACACAGAAGATGAAGAGAGCACATTATTATTTGAAATAGCTAAACAATTCAATCATACTTCTTCCTGATTGTAGAAACGGAGGCCTTGATTTTCTTGTCCTCATATTTTTCTTACATCTCGATTTTTTGACTAATAATATGACATTGGACCAGTAAATTAACTTCTCTGAATCTCGTTTCTTTTCTCACATGCAAAATTGTTGTTGTTGTTGTTAGGTGGCGTCGAGTATCCAACTCATAGCGACCCTCATAGGTTTTCTTTTCTTTTCTTTTTCTTTCTTTCTTTCTTTCTTTCTTTTTTTCTTTCTTTTTTTTTTTTTTTTTTTTTTTTTTTTTTTTTTTTTTTTTTTTTTTTTTTTGTTGTGGTCCTGGGGGTTGAACCCAGGGCCTCTCGCCTGCATGCTTTGCAAGTGCTGGACGACTGAGCTGCGCTGCCTGCCCATTTTTTAGTTTTTGAGACAGGGTCTCGCTAAATTATGCAGACTGCCTCTGGTCTCGAACTTGTGATCCTCCTGCCTCCGCCTCCGGAGCCGCTGAGATGACAGGCATGTGCCACCTCGCCCAGCTACTGTCATAGGGTTTTCAATGGCAGATTTTTTTCAGGATTGCCTTGGGAGTGGGTTGCCACATCCTTCTCCTGTTTCTTGCAGTGGTGGGAATCGAACTCGGGACCTCGGAGACTGCAGAGCGGTGCTCTGCCAACTGAGCTAAATCCCAGCCCCTATATGCAAAATAGGATATCTATATTTAACATTAAATGAGCATAATAATTTTAAAAATTGCTTAAATAGCATATGGAAAATAATTTGCATAATACTTGGCTTAATATAGCTTAGAAAAATTTTCAGAATATCTTTATAGTGAAAATGTTAAATTCAGAAATTAATAAAAATTACTTAAACTTAAATAAATGCTTAATTAATTATGAAATTAGGTTTAAAAGTGAATTTTTTAAAAACCTGATAAATTAAAAAATTGATTATAGGCTCCATCATGCTAAAGTTTCTGCAAGGAGTCGAATGTTGCAAGAGTTGAATTGATAAGTCCTCTATAAGTAATATGCTATAAATGTGAAGAAAATTGTAAGAAATGAAAAATAGCACATGTAAAGTAAAATAGCTGATAATGTAAAAAGTATATGAATAAATGAAAAGCCATATTTAAATGATTAGAACAAAGTTCCAAATAATTTATGTAACTCATAATTCATCTTGCTCTTTAGAAATATGACTATTAGCATGTTTTAGTTCTTGTGGGTTTAAATAATTCAGAGGAATTAAAATATCGATTTAAGGATACTATGAACAATGAAAAAAGAAAAGAATGTCACCAAAACAGACATCTATCTTAACCCAACAATGAATTAAAAACTACACTAAATCACAGAAGAAATAAAATGGTCCTAGTCAGAGGCCAAATGATCTGAAAAAGAATATAAGCATTATCAGTTTATTCACTTCTTTGAATAAATATTTCCAATTGTCAGATACAATGTTAACTTCCTTGACAAATTACAGAATTAAGAAAAGCAAGCTGGGTGTGGTGGCACATGCCAAGCACTATAGAGGGTTAGGCAGAGTATTGTGGATTCCTGCGAAATTTGAGCTACAGAGTGAAACACTGTCTCCAAAAACAAACAACAAAAAGAAAAAGCATTAAAATAGAAGAAGATAAGCAAATCCTCCACTCTCTGAAATGTATTTTACAATACGTGTGAGAAACATGTTGAAAAATTTGGATTCAAGAAAAGTATCCTTCAACCAATATCAACTGTTACAAAGAATGAAATATTAAGTAGAAAATTAGAAATAAAAGTTTAATGGGAATTCAGGAAATAGTAGGAATGTATTATCAGGATAAGCTGCCATTCAAAAGAGCATTTGTAAAAGTATTTTGATGTTCTACGGTGACTATGATGGATTATCATGAGAAATAAGGGATAGAGGCAAAACACCCTGATCACACTAATAGTTTCATTTCTAGACTCAGTGAATAGAGTGAAATATGAAAATCAACTCAAATAAAAACCATCACTTTTATTTTCATTATATCAACAGATAACCAAATACCACCTAATATTTCTAAAGACAAATTTTGTTTCTTCTAATCACAATTTAAGATATTATGAAATAAAAATACATTTGTTTAGATTTTTCTAAGTTTGATTTCTTATATATGATAAAGCACTACATAGGATTTGGAGTTTTTTCCTGTGGACCATTATTGACAAAGAAAATCCCAAAATTATTCGTATTAAAAAATATTGGAAAAGTAATGTGCAAAATGTGCCATCACTTGATTTTTAAGTAAAAGAAATTAATTATAAATGAATTTATCTTTATCACTCTCTTGAGCAAAAAATGAAAAGCTATTGACAAAATGCTTACTTATTTCTCTGATTTATGTTTTTTTCTTAATGAATATCTCTTTTCCCCTGATAATGACCATCTGAATTCTAGGTACAGGTACAAATATTTATTCATCTTACTATTTCAGGTAAGGCTAACTGCAAACTAAAGCTTTCAATTGAGAAAATAAATGGTTGATTATTTAAATGGAAATAATACTAGTCAAATATGTGGAAATTTGAATAGGGTGTGGTGGCCTATGCCTACAATCCTAGCATTGAGCAGACTAAACAAGGGGCATCTTGAGGCCAGCCTGGGTTATAGACCAAGAGGGTCTCAAAAAGACCAAAGCACAAACAAAACAAACAAAAAAATGGTGGAAATTTGATGATTTCTACAATATATATCTTTAATCTAAATAAATGTTAGCTTTTTAAACATTAAAAGTACTTTTTCATAATCTGTTAATTTCTCTGCAAAGTGATAATAGAAAATTTTTCTAAATCTTCCACATAACAACCTTTTAAAAACAAAATTAACCTGTCTTTAGTCCCACAGTCAAGACAATGGCTATTTTGTGAAAATGGATTTATGACTAAAATTAACTTATAGTTCATTCAATTTAATTATTACATGGATTAGCTTATGAATATTATCTCAATACCTTCCATCTTAAATAATTTATCAAGTGACAGTGATAGACTAGGAGGGAAAACAGAAACAATGTTTAAGATTCAATATAATGAAAGCAGAACTCTGAGATCCTCTCCATCTTTCTTTGTGCTTCCCCAGTGGTTCATTGTGTGTATCGTTTGTGATAAATCATAGCTTCCTTGCAGTATATCATCATCATTGTCATCCAAAGGCAGTCAGAACTTACCAAAGTATAAATTATTGCTTAAGAGAAAGTTACCCACACTGAAAAGTGCATTCATATTTTTGAGCTTCTGAACTAGCCCCTCATAAAATAATTAACCAGATAGTACTTGGTTTGAATATTTATTAGGCACCAGGGTAAATGGGTATCAATCTTCTGTTTCTCATTTCTGAATTGTAGATAAATTATTACTTGGCAAGTGCTTCATACATTTAAAAGGAAAAGAACAATATATTCTTTAGAAAGTTATTGAGAAAATCATTTGATTTATCTTTATCCTCAATGTGTTCTTTGGGAAACTGAGTTCAGGGGATTCAAAAACAAAACTAAGCAAAACAAAATAACATAAAAAACCCACATATCTTTCACCTTCATGCAATAAAACTCAATCTAGTGATTTATCGGGAAAAAATTTTACTCAGTTTCCAAAATTTAGCTTCAATATCGTTTCCTTCTTGAACTCAATGCAAAGATTATGTGCTTACAGTACTTACCATATAAGTTTTATGATTGTGTGTATATACTTCCTTAATAATCTGAAAATCCTCCAGACAGGGACAAATCTTTAGACTATTTTTGAATGTCAACCAATATTTCAGGAATCAATATGATGACCTCAATAACGATTGATAAACATTTATTTTATTTTATTTTATTTTATTTATTTATTTTTTTTTTTGTGGTACTGGGGGTTGAACCCAAGGTCTCACACTTGCATGCTTTGCAAGTGCCAGGCCACTGAGCTGCCGCCTCCAGCCCATTTTTTTACTTTTTGAGACAGGGTCTTGCTAAATTACACAGACTGCCTCTGGTCTCGAACTTGCGATCCTCCTGCCTCCTCCTCTGGAGCTGTTGGGATTACAGGCTTGCACCACTGCACCAGGCCCAACTGATAAACATTATTGACACTCTGATTCTCTCAAGCAAGTTTGTGACTAATATTGGTGTTCATTAAAAAAAGTCTTTGTTTTGAAATTTTTTTTTTTTTTTTTTTTTTTTTTTTTACTTTTTGAGACAAGGTCTCCCTAAATTACGCAGACTGCCTCTGGTCTCGAACTTGTGATCCTCCTGCCTCCGCCTCCCTAGCTGCTGGGATGACAGGCGTGTGCCACTGCGCCCAGTGCTTGTTTTGAAATTCTTTAAGTGTCTAGTTGATCTTGTTACCTTAGTTTAATTTGAAAATATGACTGAAAATATGTGTTTGTGATTTTTATTAAATACAAACCAATTGTTTTATTTTTGTTAGATAATATCTTACAAGAAATAAATAGTAATACGTCCATTGCTTTATAATAAAACAGTTATCTTCCCATCAGGATCTGTGCCATCTTCCCAATTCCATACAACCAAATTCTCTAAACTTGCATATTTAAAAGAGACAGTAATTAAGACATAAGGGTAGACATACAGATTAATGAAATGGGAAAAAATAATCCAGAGATAGAACCACCACTTATTTTGCAAAATTCTCAATGTAATTCAGAGGTGAAAATCTTTTCAACAAATATCACTGGAAAAATTAGATGTTTATCTATAAAAGTTAATTTGGTGTGAAACACAGATGCATATAGATTTGTAACTATAAATGAAAAAATATTGACTTTGCATCAGGCAAGCATTTCTCAGGTAGAACCCTCAGAAAATCATAAATTATTAAAGAAAGTAAGTTGTTCTTCATCAATATTAAAAAGTCTTCTTTGAAAGCTGTTGTGTAAAGGGAAAGGAAAGGTGCGATCCAGAAAAAATATTTGCAAAACACATATCTGATACCAGATTTGCATCCAAAATTTTTGAAGAAACTTTTACAACTCAAGAAAGGATTACAATAAAGGGAAGAGTAGAAGGAAGGCCAGGAGGAAGAATAGAAGGATGATAAAATGGATATGATATATGAAGTCTAAAATGTTACTATCTGTCTCCTTACATAAAGTGTTTCCTAACCACTAACTAGTGGTACAGTAGTGTAAAGGTCTGACCCACTTTTTTCTCAGGGTTAAGTGAAATAATTCAGTCACAAAATGACAAATACTGTATGATCCCACTTTTGTCAAGGACCTATAATAATCAGAATCATAGCATGGGAAAGTAGGGTGGTTGTTGCTCTGGGTTGTAGGAGAGAGAATGGAGAGTTATTGTTTAATGGGTGCAAAGTTTCAATTTTGAAAGATGAAAATAATGCTGGAGATAAATTGATAGTAATGGTTGTCCAACAATAGAAATGCACTTAATGTCAGTGAATGGTATAGTTAACATGACTGAGATGTTATTTTGTAGTTAGCTGTAAAAATTATTTTTAAATGTTCAATGCAGAATGGTTATGATGACTATAAAGAGGATATGAAAAAAAATATAAGACCTTAAATGTCCACATGCATTAAATCTTTACAAAGAAACATCCGGTAGCATGATATCTGATGATGGCCTCAAGGGGAAATTGCTTATTAGTGACTTAAAGGGGACCATGACATCTATTGAATTACTAGCACTATATTCTCCTGCACCTGGACTTTCCTTGGTGATTACCCTTCCAAACATTATCCAGAGTTGACCCTGTTGAGCTTAAGAGCTCTGATGAGCTCATAGCTAAAGGTGATGTACTTTTTAAGACTGCATTGCAATAAGAGTATATCTGTCAGATGAAAACGCAGACACATATTTACCTCTTCATGTAATCCATTCATTGCTTTTTTATGAATCTAAAGTCTTGAGGGAGTGGAACAAATTCACATAGTGTTCTTATGTGTTACAATTTGTATTTTGATCTCTGCTTTAGCTGATACTTTAAAAAAATAACCAGAATACTCCCTAGTGAATGCATATGTGTAGACATTAAAAAATAAAATTAATTTAGTAGTGCAAGTTGAAGTCTTTATTCACTTATTCTGATTTTAAAATTTTTACCTGCTCCTATTTTCAGTTAGAAAATGGAATTTCAGGTTTGAGTTTGTACCAACACTGGCATCGTTTGTGGGTTGTTTCTCAGTGAGTTATCAGTGGGATGCCACTTTAGAAACCCTTGACTAGTTCTCCATGGGTATGAATTAAGCAAAGATTTTCTTAAAGCCTCAATTTGCAAATAATATTGTCATGAAATGAAAAGAATGTGTAATACATAAGAATAACTGAAGAAAAGAATACAGTAACTTGCAATTTTATTGCAAGGCCAACAAGAAGACAATTCAATGCCAATCAGACTGATGGGGTGTCTGCAAACAGACAAAGCATCACACATTACAGCAACTACTTCTAACAGATGCTTCTTTTTTTTTACTTTAAAATATTTTGATATTAAAAATAACATCATGTAAACCAAATATTTATTTTAACTCCCATCAAGTATGTGTTGTTTTGTTGTTGTTAGGTGCCCTCGGGTTGGTGTCCCTACGTACAAAAGGTGAAACATTATTGTCAGTGCTTCTCTGCTATTCATAGAGTTTTCAATGGCTGATTGCTTTTTGGGAGTGGGTTACTGGGTCCTGCTCCCAAGCCTATAGCACCTGGTATTCCCAGGTGGTCTCCCATCCAAGTACTAACCAGACCTGACCCTGCTTAGCTTCCAACATCTGACAGAATCAGACACCACAGCTGTACAACTGCAGACCATCAAGTATGTAGGCCTGGGACAATCATTTTAACAGCTTGAGGTGGTATTGAGCTGCAGAGATGAATAGAATCCAACAGCCAAGTGGCAGAGCCTCAACATAGTTCCCCTGGTGGAAAGTGATGGGAGCTCCCTATAACATGCAACCCTGTCTGTTATGGTCCTGACGCCCTGCTACTAGGTCTATCCAGTAGTCCGTAGATTGCCCAAATAGCAGTGCTGACCAAGTTTAGACTTTGTTAACCTGCATCATGGTCTTGCTCTCTTTTGCAATCCCTGGCTATTCCTCAAGGCCTTCATTGTTTTGAGGCTATTTTCTACTACACAGTCTTGCAGAGAAAGATCTTCCCATAGACATGTTTGGTCTTTAATTTTCTTTACCACTTAGGCTTCCTCTTCTCTGGATTCAGAACTAACAGTTGAAAGGGCCAGAGAAACACTGGGAAAGATTGTGGGGAAGGGAAGTGTGAGTCAGAAAGATGAACACACAGCCTTATGCCATGCTCTAAATCATTACTCAGCCAGTATGCCACTCGGACACATTATGAGTTTGCTTTGCCATGGGCTTTATGCTTCTGAAATCTAGTAGAAATTTTTACGTCAGCTTGATTTCCCAGTTATTTAGCAATGCCTGGCAATTTTTGCCAGAAGAAAATAAAAAGGCATTTATTTCCATTTCTCTCTCTCTCTCTCTCTCTCTCTCTCTCTCTCTCTCTCTCTCTC